>JASSRZ010001131.1:0-10886 GCA_032164315.1 Malacoctenus gilli
CACACACACACACACACACACACACACACACACACACACACACACACACACACACACACACACACACACACGTGCGTTATGATGGCTGCATGGCTGACTACAACGTTGGTTGTTGAGGCAGTGACATGTTTGTCATCATGTTTTATGAATTATTGTAGTAACAAAACACTGAAAAAATAAACTGCCCTGTATAATAAATACATATAATAATATAATATGGCAAAACAAAGAACACAGGTTACTAGAAACTGTTTCACTCTGGTAAAAAAAAAAATCCTTCGTAGTTAAAAATCCAAGTCTGCTCGGTGAATAAAGGTCTATCGATCATCCAAAGCAGTCATAATTTGCTCCTTATGGATTCAATTGATATTTTCCACGCCTGAATGTATCTCCCATAATCTTGGGAGTCGTAACAGACGCATAAGTTTCACAATTTCCGCGAGACTATTTGTGATAATGATGACCGAAGCCTTACATAACAGCACTGGTCTTGTTGGGAGACCCATTACAAGCTAATTACCTACTCAGCTCATTATATATCGTGAACGTCCATACTCTGAACTGCATATACGTCTGGTCCTCTGCGGCTTGGCTCTAATTTTGGCTTCATTTGCTCCCGTTCAGTTTTATACTGAACTCCCCTGTAAGCACTCAGCAACCCTCCACTTTGCAGACATTGCTGTCGAGGGACATGAAAGGGATGGAGTCTTTGCAAAGGGATTTTAAAGTTACCTGTACTCTTTGCTCTGTATAACGCTCAGGGCATCGGTGCGAGTTATCAAGGTGTCTTAATGGATTCCGGACGACAGTAAAACTTTATGAGTCGAGGGTTCATTGTATCACTGCACCAACAATGCTTTGTTTATAATCAATTCACTGATTTTTCAGAGCACATGTTACAGCTTGAATGCCACTTTCAAGGTTTCCTGTTATTTTATTGTTTGCAGGAAACTACACAGACATTCTATTTGGTAAAACTGAATATCGTTTTTTGTCGATTCAGTAAAAAAAAAAAAATTAACCACAGTTTTCCAAATAAAAAAGACATTTTTAAAAATGTTTAATATCCATAGTAAAATAAATATTATAAAATGTGTTTTAATGTTGGTTTCGTGGCTTAAAATTGAAAAAAAAAAAAAGATAAAAAAACACTAAATATTGAGAGGAAATACAATGGACAAACATGATAAAATGAGTTACAGGTATGACAAGCAAAAGTGATGAACAGATCAAGTGAAATTTCATAAAACTTTGAAAAAATCACTCAAAATTTGTGCCACCAACTGGATAAACAGGATGTGAAAGGGTTAAACTGTGAATGAATCTCAGTACAGGCAAAAGTGAAAGTGCCTGGATACATTGATGCCTTCACAGTGAGAGATGCTGCATGCTTTCGCTCAGCGTGTTATCATCTGATGTTGCAAACATTTGCGTGATAGATCACATGTAACTTACATTCTGTAGTACTCGAGTGAAGGAAGAGAAGTAAATAAAGACATCAGTCTTAAAATAGCACCGAAGGAGAACAGTGAACACCGCAGACTGCACAGACGCTGCCTCTTCCTTCGCCTTCTGCGGCACATTTCCAGGGATCTCTGCAGTAAAGGGGCTCCTTGAACTGAATGGGGATTCTCAGGTGTGATGATGGTGTGTGGTCTGTACCACGTTTCAGTATGGAAGCAGCAGCTATTAAGAGTCATTTCATTCCTCCTTCTTCTTCTTTTGTCGGCCTTTCTCAAAAACACCTTGTCTTTATGTACTTTCCATTTCACTGTGAGAGCTGCCGCGATTCGCGAGAAATAAACCACCGGGCAAAAGTACCGCTTGTTCATGAAAGTGGTGTTGCCGTTGAAGTGAATGTTGATGATGTATTTGGAAAAGATTTTCTTGGCGGGGAAAGTGCTCGTCCATCTCGGAGTCAGATGTTTTACTGGCCTCTCTTTTTACTTACCGCCGAAAACGTGGCGGAGAAATCGTACAAATGTCTTTTGGCAGTTCATGAAATCTCCGTTGTGGCCTCAGAGTTCAGCCCAAAAGAGTCGTACATCTGCCTCCTGCCTGAACAAAATGATCTCACTACACGAGAGGAACAAAAAACCAATGAGGTCAAATAACAAGCAACTGCAAAAGACGAGAAAAGGTGAATAAGTCAGAGGCTGACTTTTATTCTCTTTCTCCACAATCTGATTGAGGGATCCGATTGTACTTTTTACTCCTTGTTCACTGTAATTGCAATCTAAACCAAACCTTTGCTGCCATCCTCACACTTCAACAAATCATTGTTACAAATCATTGTTAGATCCGCTAAACCGGTGGCCCAAACTATAAACAAACTCCTTCCTGTGCCTGAAGAATATTCACAGAAAAAAATATTTATCAAAGTTCGACACATTTTTCCACGAGGACTGCTCTGCAACAATTTTCTGAGGGGGCCGAACTAACTAAGATGTGCAGAGAGGGCTGCGATAAGCGATTTGGCATTTTTGTCAATTACATCCATCAGCAAGACGGCGGCAAACAGCAAAGAAGCGGAACGACTTCTCATCGATTCGGTGGAGCCGTTTAGCAGCAGCCAGGTGATGCCTCTGCAGGAAGGTTTAAATATTCTGCCTCCACTCCGGAGGCAAAACAAGGGTAAGAAACCACTCTGTGTTCATTTATCTTCCCGCAGACCGCGGGCATGCTACAGCGCAGGCCTGGATGTACTAACAAGCTGATTGATGACTGTGGTGTGTGGTCCAAAAAGCGCTCCCCTCGCTTCTTTCAGCCGGCTCCAAGCGGCGTGCGCTGAAGGAGAGTTGGTCGGTGGGGGCACACGAGGCAGCGCGGTGCTGCTCAGGCAAAGGACAGCGTTGTGTTCACCTCCAACGCTAATGAGTGGCGATGTTTCCCTGCACAGATGGAGCACGGTCTGCTGTCTCCCATTTGTTCAAAGACGTACAGCAAGAGCAGACACGTTATGTGCTTCGGTAATCAACCTTCTCTTCAGTTCTGATGCTTTAGCTCCTGCTGGATGCCAACACACGCAGTCAAAACTGCAGGTTGGCGTGTGTTTTGCTGTTGTTTCCTTCCCTGCACACGAATCAAGGGTGCAGAAATGATTTTAATTGCAGGCTGAACCACAAAGTGGGATTAAACATAGCCTGGTAACTTTGGGTTATCTGACTCAGTTTTTCCCAGGTACCTGCAGTCACATAAAAGTGGTGGAGTTTCCCACACACGACCAATAAGAGACATGGAAAAAAATAAGACAACAGATAAATGGGTCCCTGACTAACTTGTGAAGGCCTTGACATCTTGCCAGAATCATTATACGCAAAGTCTGAACATTCACCAAAAGTCCAACCAACCTAATTGCGTTCAACCAACTAACCAGCTGCGACTCATCTATTTACCTCACCCACTGGTCTCGCAGCGTGGGAGGTCACCTCAACGACACGAGGCATAATTGAATTACCCTGCACCCCTCATATATTTGAAGTAATTTACAGGTGCAGCATCCATCTATCTCTCTGTCCGTCCGTCCAATTTCTCCTGATTATTGCACTCGGGGGTGTGCTGACAATTTTGGCTCGGTTCCCCCTCCGGCTCCTGGGGGACACCAACATGTTCCGGCTGTGATCCTTTTTAGTGATTTCACCTCTAATCTGACCTGACTGTTGTACAAGCCCCCCCCCCCCCAAATATTTTTCACTCTGGGCAGCCGCTTCACACAGATTTATGGTGGATCAACAATGTCCTCAAGCTCAGAGGAGACGACTTTCATCTGAAGCTTTGCAAATTTGTATGCCGACCGTCTCTAAAAGAGTTCACTCCGCACTTGCAGGCTTGGGCAACACAACTGTTTATTTCCCTGTGTTTTGTAAATTACCGTCAAACCAATATTAGGTAAAACAGCAACAAACGGCTTAGTTTATATGATTTTGTGCAAAACATTTGGTCATTTTTGAAATTTCAAGCAACTGGACACAAGAATTGAAATACTAATATTACATTATTTTCCTGTGTCTGACTAGCAATTTACTCTACGGAATACCCTTATGTAAGGACTTTGAATGTTTTGACGTTGGAGACTGAGGACTTGCTTTTGAATTGTGCATTGTTGCTTTGACACAAATACCAAAAAGCTGCAACAAAACTGAACAGGTTTGCTATGAAGACATGACATCCAGGGGCAAAAAGGAGTTAATCCACGTGAACCAGTCATAAGTTACCAGGAAAGAACATGGTGGAAGGACAGACTGCAAATAAATAGGATGATTGAAAATCACAATGAAGCGAGACGGAGGTCATGACGGATCTCGAGTGAAGGCGTCTTCAGTCAGAGCGAGAAAAGAGGCCCACAAGTGTCTGAACCTGAGGTTGAATGAAACGCTCAAGGTCTCGCCTCCTTTTCTTCTTCTCATATAAAAGTTTGCTGAGGAGAAGAAGGACACAGACAGATCATTAAGTAATGCCACTACATAGGAACATGAAGGTCACTGCAGTGTGAACCACATTCTGGCTAATTCAGAACTTTTCATTTAGGATTTAAAGGCGAAAACCGTTTTTTTAAATACACAAATACCTGATATGTACTTGAAAAAGAATCAAACAAAAAGAAAAAGCACTGAAGTTAAAATGCCAATGGCAAAAATGTTTTTTTGAAAGACGTTTTTCATCATTAGAGGTTGTCTTAATTGGCGAGCTCGTTTTCAAAAAGCATCTCTTTATTCGAGGCAACTTCATAAACACGAAGGACAGAAAAGCAGCAGATCATAGCTCTCTATCTGAAGTCACAGGAAAGTATCAGGTGGCATCAAGCATTAATCAACCTCAATCATCAATTTCTTTTCTTTAGAACCCGGTTGTCAAGCCAGTTTTACTTTAGGTGCAACATAAACACTCACTGGATTTCATTCCGGCCAGAAAACTCGCAAATATTACTTTAATTAACCGCAAAAATATAGAATAAACAAATACACATGTGGTACCAGTGACCAGAAAATTACATCCCCGAGAGCTGAAAACGTTGCTCTCTTCTTGACGTTATTTGAAACCCAGTAGTTATTTCTTGATCACAGTGACGTACTTGTTTAAAAAACAAAACAAAACAATGGCATCGAAATTACTAAGTACGAGTTGTTGGTTCGAGCTGTGTGACACACAGTGCTAAATTTGTTCAGCTAAAATACCCCCTCATGAACGCGACATGGGTTTTGTCTCCAAAAGAAACAACTTGATGCTGAACTCCTAAATTAGAAAATTTGGCGGATTCAAAACAGGAGCTTTGAATGCCAAGGTGTGAGTTTATAGACGCAGAAAGTCAGATGTGCAAGGACATTTCCGCAAGTTATTACAGACATAAAAGGGGACAAAGAAATCAAATAAAACAATGTCATTCAGCATCAGAGACCTCACATGACGACTACACAGTGCTCGAACAGCATCAGGGAGAAAGAGGACGGATGAGAGGTACTGAAGACGAGACCACAGCTGGGGAGGAGCGCGGGTCCGTGTGTTTATCGCTCTCAGAGTGAAGAGATGCCTTGATGAGAACAGATGTGATGCTCGCTCTCTGCCGAGCGGCAAGGATCCAGAGAGCGCTCCTGTGATGCTGCTCCTCATCCTCATCAGGGCGGTGGCAGCAGAGGCGGCGAGGTTGCGAGAGACACTCCAACACCTGAAGGTGCTACGAAAGTCTGGGTGCGACAAGTCATTTCGAGGACGTGGCGCCTGCTCACAGCTGCTGCATTTTGCTGCTTCTCGATATAATCTGACGAAAGTAAACTTTGAAATCCAAAGGTTTTGCATTCACCTATTATGAAACCAATGGAACGACGTATGCGGAGAATAGTCAGGCAGACATAGTCCCATGAATACACACACAAAAAAAACCATCCATCGTAACACATCTCTGGTGTTTGTTTTGAAGAGTTTATCGTAGACGTACTGAGGAAATGTATTGTTTGCCCTTAAACACTTGTTTATTGAGTTCAGTCTACTTGTGCATCTGCAGCCTCCTGGAAGTACTTCAGGGCAGATTTGGCGACCAGCAGCAGGCAAAACACGGCCGTCATGATGGCGTAGGACCTCAGGACCATCCGAACGGCTGCTGGAAATTCAGGGTGCGACAACAGAGACTGGCCGCGGCTGAAGTGCGGGTAGATCAGGAGCTGAATCTCGGCAGCGCGTCGACCCTGCAGCCAGCAGTAGTAGGTACCTGAAGATATTTGAGGATAGTTTCAGATCAATATCGCTTGCTATTTTGTAGTATTTGTCATGAATCACAAGATTATACTCGTTGAAATAGCAAACTGCACATTCAACCAACAAGAGGTTTTCACAGTAGAGTCCCTGAGTGTCGGTTTGTGGGTGATTTTTCTTCTTTGAATAGAACAGGGTTTGTTTCACTGGATAGTTGCCTTTTTTTATGCAGGTGTACGAGCTCATCTGAACTCTGGGTCATCTACAAAACCAGTGAATGTGAACACTGGTGTGGCTCATTTACAGTGCATAAGGAAAATACTGTATCTGGTGGAAAAGAGACTTTCACTATCACGCTGAGCTTCTGTGTCTCCATGATGACCTGCTGGTACCTGAGTCTTCAGTCGTAGCTGGTTGAAACACCAGGTGGTGTCCGGTGTCTATCCGCAGCCTGGGGTGCGCAGCGGCGCTGATGTTACCAGCTGCCGATTGCTCGTACCGGTAGATGGGCTCGGACCCTCGGTCCCAGGCCACAGCCATGTCAGGACGAGCCCCGGGACACCCGAGGGTGAAGACCCGGTCGGCCGGGTTGCTCAGGTAATACACAGGCACCTCGGCCGGCAGGGATCCAGAACTGCGGAGCAGGGGCAACAAGAATCGAGTTAAAAAAACATTGCAAACCATTAATAATTGTCCAATTCCTTTTATCTCGTCCTTTCACCCCAGTGCGGTTACAAAAATAGAATTGCCTTTGAATGAAGCCATTCGCTCACAAACTCACAAATCTTGAAGAAGTCTAGAAATGCATTTTGCTTGACTCATTAAAACCTCATAAGTTGGTGCTTTAGTTCGGTTCGAGAATGTGAAAATGATGTGTGTTTACAATGCAAGCTAGTGTGTTTTTACCAGTAATTAAGAGTAAACAACAAAATGCCCAAGAACACGCGTCAAACTCACCCGTAGCCAAGAAACGCCATGAGAGCGACCAGTGTGGAGGGGGGCGGAGCTTCACTCCCACAGGTCACATGACAGCCTCTGACCTCCATCTCTGCCTCAACGCCACTTCGCTTCAGTTGGCTGAGAGCGGCGGGCACGGCCCCCGAGCCGCACGAAGCCACCGTCCGATTGGCCCGTCCGTAGCGCACGTGGAGGTAGGGTGAGTGGACGTAGCAGAGTCCAACGCGGACCTGCTCCCCTGGTATGCCGCAACGGTCGCACACCGACCACGGCTGGAAGCTGGTGAAGACCCGATACGGTGGCTGGGAGGGGCCAAGTCGCCTGCTCTTCTGCCATCTCTTGGTCGTAACATTTGGAGGAAACCTGAATGCATTGAGGTGGAAATCAAAAAAAAAAACCATCAATGAGATTTCGAGTCAAATGCTTGTAGAATCGGCTACAGTTTCAGTGACCTCAACTTTGGTGAAACAAGATTAAAAGACGGAAAATCAGCTTCATAACCCTTTTTAAAGCAAACAGTATTTTTTCTCGCCGATAGAGTCGCTCGCACTTTGGTTCCACACAAAGCCTTTGTGTGCTTTGCCACAGTGAACACATTTGAGTGAGGTTTCAGCCATTGACCAGCGAGTCGAATCAAATATTGTGCTCCTCTCGAGAAAAACCTGCCAAGAATCTCGAAGAAAAAAAAAACTCCCAAGTACAAACTTGTTCACTTTGCAGGAGTGTGTCAAAACAAGGATGTGAAAGTAGATATTCGTCAGGAAATCCGCAATCGTTGTTTTTAGTGGGTTCAAATCAAGACCACCCCGTCTAAAACGTCTCAATGACGTTGTGACAAAACAAGTTCAAGACCTTCATGTTCCTGGCCTCATGACCCTCTTGTTTGGAGTGCAATGCCTGTTGTTCGAGAGGGTCGTGCTCCACCTGTCCTTGTCCTCACCCCGAATTCAATCGAAGCACGCGCGCCTCCTGGATGTCGAGGTCGTAGCCGTAGAAGAAGTCTCGGCGGGCGGAGCCGCAGATGTAGACGCCGGAGTCGTCCGGCCCGGCTCGGAAAATCAGCAGGCTGAAGAGTCGGATGGAGAATCGACTGCGCAGGCCACTACCATGAGGGACCTGACTGCTGTCCAGCAGCCTGTTGCCATGGTGATCGGTCAGGGCTCGGGTCTCTTCTGCGCTGCTCGAATGTTTCCTGAAGAACCACACGACTGACTGGACCTGAAAGGAGGAAACACAATGCCCAGACGATCAGCTGGCCGATACTGTGATTACTTCGGCTTGGATGTAAGTATTCCTTTCTGCCTGTACGCGTTTTCTTTCACCCCCCCCCCCCCCGCCAAAAAAAGAGAACAACTAAATGCCACTGTACTTTTTACTCAATTCTAGATGATCAACACACCTTTTTGGACACAATCTGGCATTTCAGCTGCTTTTCTGCCCATCATTTGAGTACTTATGGTTCGTAATTACACAAATGGGGGTAGGAAATGTCACTTGAAGATTTTATGTTTTAAAATGCCATGGCTATTTATGGTAAATCTGTGCTACCACAGCCACCAAAAGGTTTGGACTGTGAGTAAAATGTAAACAAAACAGGAGAAAAAACGTTTGATCCCAAATTATCATGCAAACTAGAGCAGAGAATCTATAACTGATAAGAAAATGTTCCGATCCTTTCATCTTCAAGACCACTGGACTTCCTTGACGCTTAACTGAAGCTCACATTTAAGACCAGAACACTTTCATAGCGAATCTCAGGCTAAATATTGTGAAATAAGCAGCAATAAAGAAGCAGCAGTCACGTGAAAGGCGCTCGGGCTCAACCTGCTGTGGTTTGCAGTGACAGGGCAACTCCACGGTGACTCCTGCCAGGTAGGCCGCATTGTTGAAGGTCAGAAAGGCAGGACAGGCCTTCACGGCAAACACGTCCTGCTTGTCCTCGGGGGCTTCGAAGGCCTGCGCCGCCGGGATCGCCAGGAGGAGGAGTCGGAGGAGCATGGAGACGGATGTCGGAAGCATCGAGTTCATCCAGGAGGAGGAAAGTCAAAACGTCCACAAAAAACGCCAAAATTGAGATACCTTGTAGAGTTTTTGGGGGTCTCAGATCCACCTGCAACCAAAATGATGGATTTTCCTTTCAAAATAAGAAAGTTAGGATACTATCATCACCCCCCAAAAAATCTTCCTCTTGTTCTGCACCATGTTTTAATGAGAGCTTTGGTTTCACCTCAAGTTGCCATGGTAACAGTGAAACAGTTGCTTTTCTTCATAACGTTTCTAAAATACACCAACACTTTGTCACAGCAAAATCGAGGAACGGCACTGCAATGTTTTTTTTTGGTATTAATGTAAAGGAAGCACTTAACTTGAATAATTGTACATGTCGTATTAAAATCCTAAAAAAAGGCTGAACAAACTCTACAACTGCAATAACTGATACCTAAAGAAAAATCTCACCCTCACCGACATACTCGTGCAGGGAAATTCAAAATAAAAGCTTGTCCATTTCCCCCGTCCACTCAAGGTTATAAAAAGTGTCTGATTCTGTTTTGAAATGTGCGAATGTCATTTCGACCACTCGGGATCAAAGGTAGCGTGGTGAGAAGAGAAGCCCACATATCTGTCTCCCAGGCTTCTCCGAGGGGACCCAGAGCGGCCCCCAGGCCTTCGCAGGGTTGTAAACTGGGTCGACCTCGGGTTCTCCTTTCTGTCGGCTGGCCTGGTGCACCTCCAGTGGGAAGCGACCCGATAAGTTGCCCTAGCCACCTTCAGCTGTAGAGAAATAACCTGTAACCCGGCACACTGTATCCAGTGGATGCAAATCATTAAAGATAGGTTAAAAACGGATGCTCAACAAGTGCAAATTCTCTCTTTTGATTTGTGTAAAAGAGTACACAAAACAAATACTCGAGAAGCAGCTACAGTGAGCAGCTGTTCAGAAAGCTGTCTGCTGTGTCTGAAAAGACTTTGGCTCGCTGTAGTTTGCATGTAGCGGATTCGTGCTTTGAGGCGCCGCTCAACACAGATTTTCCATGTAGCTGATCAGAACGATTCCCAACCTTCCTTTCGGGGGTTATCGCCACGCTGCGCTTCAGCGTTGCGAGTGAATCTGATAATGGTTCCACAGGTGCACTTTGGGTTCGAATGTGAGGAGGCAGCTGCTACCTAACGAGCGCCAAAGGAGTTTGCCGCTCTTGCAGCGGTCCGAGCCTCTGTGTTCCGAGTGGGCTGGTGAGAAACATCTTGGACCTTTCCCAGCAACACGCCTCGTATCACATCTTCCTCGTCTGTACGGTGTAACAACAGGAAAGCATGAGGAGAGAGAAAAAACATCCCACACTTCAGAAACAGCTGCTGTGAGGTCAGCAATGCGCCATACACTTAATTCGTCTTGTGTCACCCCCACCACCACCACCACCACCACCACCACCACACACACACACAACACAGCCACAGGCAGTTGTTGCTGTAATATTATAGAGCAGAAATAAATGAGTGCGATGAAGTGTTCCCGCTGAGCTGCAGGTCGGTGTGTCATCGGCCCCGGAGCGCAACGAGGGAACGCAACACGTACGCCGACCAAATTCACAGCCCAAAGACACAAACAGGTCTCGTATGATGTGAGCTGGCAGGTTTGGTTCAAGGCAACTGAAATATGTGCCTACTTGTGTGTGTGTGTGTGTGTGTGCGTGCGTGCGTGCGTGCGTGCGTGCGTGCGTGCGTGCGTGCGTGCGTGCGTGTGT
>JASSRZ010001132.1:0-10886 GCA_032164315.1 Malacoctenus gilli
GTGTGTGTGTGTGTGTGTGTGTGTGTGTGTGTGTGTGTGTGTGTGTGTGTGTGTGTGTGTGTGTGTGTGTGCAGTTTCCTCTTGATGGAGGACGTCCCCATAAAACATCGTTCACCTCATAAAACGCAGGGATCAGCGTGACCACGTGATGTTTCCCTTCTTCCGCCTGTCCGCGAGGGTCCGGATGGACACCGGTTATTCACCGCGTGTGATTCTGACGTCCCTTCGTCCACGCGACCTGTTACGGAGCAGTAGTTGGGTGAACGGCGCCCTCATGTGGACATTATTGGTATCGATCTTCTCCTGCGTTCGAGTGAAAGACTTTACAGTCAGATTTTTTTGTTGTTAGTCAGGATGTAAATAATAAACCTCACAATGAGAAAATTTGAATTCACAGCTCCTCTGCTGTTAGTTTTTCAAAATAAAATGCAAATGAAGTCAATCTGGAAATGATCCTTCCAGTAAATCACTTTCCATCTCTGTTTTCTTTATATCTTATCAGGGTAAAACGACACAAACGGACTATTTTTGTTCCGTTTTGACTTTTTAGAAGAAAACTTTTCAATGTTTCATCGTTCCGGGTGATTTTCCATCATTTCCAACAAGGAAAAACGCAGCAGGCGACAAAACCTGCAGACAGGAAGAGAATAAAAAGCGGACTGAAGATGCCGAGCGCTGCAGTTAGGAGAAAGAAAAGCAACAGTATCGGGTCCCAGACGGACCTCCGCGTTTGCAGCGCGGTCGCGGCCTTCAGCCGCTCCGGATGTTAAATTCATGCGTGCGTCGTCTCCATCTGCTCCGTCTTGCCCTCTCTGACCTCGTTAGATGAAACGCGTCCACAAAGGAAAGAAAAACGGCTGCATTATTCATCCCCCTCATCAAAACCTGCTCTTTATGCTCCGACGCTTCGCGGCGAGGCGTCGAGAGCCCGGCGCGCCGCCGGAACCCTGAAAGGAGCCAGCGGGTCTTTGATGGTCTCCTCAGGTGTTTTTTTTCGCGACGCCTTGATGTCAGTTCGGCGCTAAACGCCGCGCGGCGCAAACCTGAGACCACTTCGCCGTTTCATCGCCGCTCAAAGGGGACGCGGCGTCGCCTCGCTCCGTTAATTTGGTCGTATTTGCATTCGGTTTTCAGTAATTACGCTGAAAGCGTTCGACTTCAAAGGCTCCTGACGAAACTGCTGGAAGGAACTCCACGGAGAAAGGTTCTTAGAACCAAGAGAACAGGAACCAAAGTGAAGATGCTGCTTGATTCTTCGAAAAGATCTTTATCCCAGAGGAAATGACGTGTTGTCATGGTTCCTGCTTTCTTATTTATCACCAAAAGACAAAAGTTTCTGTTCCAGAACCAGGTTTTCAGTCTCTTTCTCGTCGTCTGTTCTCTTTTTTGGGGTCCTCTTGGGTCCATTCGCCCTCTGAACTCTTTACACATCGACGCGGCGTTCAGTGTTCACGTGGCAGCTAAAAAAACTCCCACATCTTCGTCTTTTTTTGGTGTTTTTCGCATTTTTATTGAAATAGATTAAATGTAAATTATTCCCCGTAAAAGGAATGTACAACTGAAATCCAGATAAACATCCTTCATCTCGAAATGACAGAAAAAAAAAGTGCAGAAATAAAAAGATGCTTTTTTTTTTCTTTCTTTTTAAATATTTTCATCCAAAAAAAACCCAACAAATTCAAAGTAATGGAAGGAAAAAAAACCCAACGAGTTTCGTTTGGTAGCTGCCTGAAAATCGTCTGTAAGAACACGAAACGGTCAAAATTAGGAGGCCCCGAAAACAAAGTGGCGCCGAAGGAAAAAGCCGGAATATTTACACACACGATCAGCTCAAAGGAACGCAAATCAATAACACAACAAGACGGAGCAAAACGGACACTTAACTGTGCATTTCGGAGTAAAAAGAGTCACTTTTTGGAGGTTTTTTGTGAGTTTTACCGAGTTCCCTTCAGCAAAATCCGTTTGTTAACTTCAGCCTTCGTTCTAAACAGTTTAAAAGCCTAAAAAATTGGGTTTTTTTGTTGTTTTAAGAGGGAAAAAAAACGAAAAAATGTGGTTTTATGGAAACAAATAGTTTCGAAGAAACGAAGCTGCGACCTGGAACCAAACTTGACAAAATCCGTCCTGAAACGACGCGTTTGAGTTTGCGGGCAGAAGGAAAACGAGTCGGGTCTCGTCCGGTCTTCCCGTCGGTGTCTCAGTGGACGTCCGGACTGGAAAGGAAAGGGGACGCGCCCGCCGCGCCGCCAGCGCCAAGAACAAGTGTGCATTCACTCCTAACTACCAACCGCCTGAACGCTAATGTGTCGAAGCAAAAGAAAGGAGGTTCCGGAGGGTCCGCGGCGCCCCCTGGAGAGCGCGCCGCGCAGCTGCGGCCGCCCAGAGAGGAAGAGCGGCGGGGGCCACAGAAGGATCGGTGTGTGTCTCTCCAGCTCAGTCCGGCTCTCGGAGAGCTGCGGTGATCCCGGGGGGGGGGGGGGGGACCCCGCCGGTGGACCCGCTCAGCCGGTGGTCAGCTCCGCTTTGGCCGGCGGCTCCAGGCTCTCGGCCACCTCGCCCATCTCGTCCAGCAGCTCGCTGAAGGCCGGCCGGCGGAAAGACTCCACCTAAGGGGGGTGCCGACAGATCAGAGGTGCAAAAAGCACCGGAAGAAGTAGAGCTCAACTTCAGCAGAAGTACAAATACTTCCACAGAAGAAATACTGATGAAACAATGAGTAGAAAAGAAAGTTCAAGACCTGAAAGGTAAGTTTTCAGTCAGACAGTAACGATAAAGCCGGTAAAGTGGCTCTAATTTCCAGGATAACTTTCACTGAAAGCCTTTATTGTGGCGGGACAGAAACAGGAAGGCTGTTTGAAGGCGCACCCACCATGCAGCAGCTGGCTGCCAACTCCAGGAGGCGCTGTGGGCAGTCGCTGACCAGCTCCCTGAAGGCGACTTTGTCCAGCCCGTAGTCCTGGAAACAAACCAGTCGGTCAGAAGAGACACGGAGACGCGGGACAGATCTGACGGACGGACGGATGGAGGGACGGATGGACGGATGGATGGACGGACGGACGTACCTGCGTCCTGGGAAGGATCTCCGGGTCTGCGGGGATCCGGGCCAGGATCTCACAGAGCACGATGCCGAAGGAGAAGACGTCCACCTGGACAGAGACGGACGCGACAATCAGAGACGTTTAAGGAGACATAAGACGAGTTAAACAAGACAAATCAGACCGATTGTTGTGTTTTATTTACATTTTAGAGGAATAACTGAAACTTTATCCACCTAAAGCAAATTGTTGTTCAGGATCAATCCAGGATTTCTTCCTGAGATGAATTTCACAATAAAAGATTTCATGTACCAACTCTTATTTTCACGAGTGTCCAAATTAGAGGCTTTTACTTTGGTGAAACAGGAGAGATCTTGATGAAGTATTCTTCATAAGTATTGTGAGTATCTGCTGTACTTTGTGGATGAAAGATGAAACTATCAGTGACTTAAATGTGTTCATGAAAATAAAAAAAAAACTGTATCAGCTCTGAAAGTATTTAAAACGATCAGAATTTCAAAATAAAAGCCAAAACTTTGATTCTGCAACCGCCGTGTCTCTTATTTTCCAGGCTGATCGAGACAGCAGCTCTGTTTTCCTCCTGACCGCACGAACCCTCCCGTCTCTCGATCTCGGTACCTTGCGGTCGTACGGCTCCCCCCGGAGCATCTCGGGCGCCATCCAGAACGCCGAGCCCACCAGCGACAGCTTCCGGCCGGGGTCCTTGGCCGGCAGCTCCACCACCTCCCTGGCCAGGCCGAAGTCGGTGACCAGCGCCTCGCGGCCCCGGGGCGTCACGCGGATCAGGCAGTTCTGCGGCACAGGGGGAGGAACCGTCAACAGGCGTTTCTGCCAGCAGGGGGCGGTGCGGCGCAGCGGACGCCAACGGCGTCCCCGGTCGGCCTTCAACTCAAAGAAGGAAGACGGTTCCCGTGAGCTTCCACCGAGTGTGCCGCCGGCCTGAACCGCTGCCAGACAGACCGTCTCTCCCGCAGTCGATAGGCTCAATAGCATCTGCTGTCAGCACACTGAATAATTCAGCCAGTCCGGACTGGCGTTGGCCGGGCGGCTCCCCCGGGCGGCTCCCCCTCGGCCTCCCGCCGACCTCGCGCCGGATCCGTACCGGAGACCTGGAGACCTGGGTGGGGCTGCGAGGCTCTGGGGGAGGAAGTGACGTCCGGGGCATCTGGCTCTCGTTGCTGGCAAGAAGCCGTTTCCATCCCGCAGCCTGTCATTACGGGGCTCTCGGGGGGGAGAAAACTTTGGTCCCAGACTGCAGCTCCAAAATTAGCCGCGGCCCCTCCGCCGCTCCGCCGCTCCGGGCACAAAAAGGGGGGAAAAAAAGGAAAAGAACGCCCGAGTACAAAACCCTCCCCAAAGTCGCCGAAAGGAGCTTAAACTCCCGGTGACGCTTCAGCCCAAACTTTGGCTTCTGGACGGCGAGACTCACCGACGTCACGCGTCTCATTTGTCCAGGAAACACACGCGGATTCGCACATTTGGACTCTGAATCCCCGTGCAATTTACTCTTCCTCCAAAGGCAACACGAGACGGCCAAAAACTTTCCAAAACGGGACTAAACTGGAGGTGGTGACGAAACTTAAAGGACAAAGTCTCCGAGATTCAGGAGCAGAAAGATCACTCACTCGAGTACTGAAGTCACAAAAACCGCCAAATACACGAGTGACGTCATAAAATACTGCGAAATATTTGAAGTCTAAAGGGCACAACGAGGGAAGAGACCCAATTCAACTCAAGTTGTTCTCTCAAGACACTTAAATATAAAGATACTTTAAACAAGCCAGCAGCACAAAAAGATTAGAAACAGACAAAAAGCTGAAATCAAAGAAAAAGTGAAATTAAAAAGCTACAAAACAAAGATGCGAAAGAAATCAAAGATAGACAGTTTATTAAATTAAACGTAAACCTAGTAGATCGTTCAAATCAATGGTTTGCTAACTACACTCGCTAGAAGGCCAGCAGCTCGGCGGAGGTTTGCGCTCTGTGAGTGCTTCTAGTTTCTAATTTAATCGTTAAATACTTTATGAAATTTATTTGCCTAATTTACAGTTTTTAACATTTATCCGTTCAACAAACATTCGCCGATTAGCAGATAAAAACGAAGCGATTTTTCCGATTTTGAGCTTTTTTTTCTTTCCACTTTTGAACCATAGAGAAAATAGAGAAACACCATCGCTCATTCGAGCTTCTCCGAATGAGAGTTTTAAACAGAGATAATCGGTTTGCGCTCCGTTTGCTGGTAAACAAAAGCGGGACGGCCACAGGACGGCGTCGCCAAGTCAGTTATGTCGAACCATTGATCGTCGTCATGGACAAGAGCGCCGCGGCGCTGCCAGAGCGTGACGTCAATCAACCTGCTCGCTGTGTGAATGGGGAGAACTGGGGCAGAGCCAAATGAGTGGCCCCGGGGCTGGCGTGCATGACGAGCGGTGGAGGGGGGGGGGGTGAGGTAGGGGGAGGGGGAGGAGGAGGGGGAGGAGGAGGGGGAGGGGGAGGGGGGCGGCGCTCCTCTCTCACACAAAACCCAGAGCGAACGTGGGAGCCAACAAGTTATATGTGCGGCATTAGCATGACAATGAGGGAGTCACGTTGGTGCGTTCGCGTTGCCGACCGCTCCGAGCCGCCGCTTGGCAACCGGAGGACAGGCAGCACCCACACACACACACACACACACACACACACACACACCAAAACACCCACACGCCAGTTTGGAGTGGAGGATCTCTGCTCAGCGCCGAGTGGAGGATTTTCTCCTGAATTGCTGCATCGCGGACGCTTCTTTTTTTGCTCTTTTCACTGAGAAAAAGAGGTTTTTTTGGTCTCAGACGACCGGAACTGAACTCAAGTTTTCCAACGAGCACCTTTGGCGTCTCTGAACCCCATCAGGTGGTCGTTGAGGCCGGATGTCGCTCAAAAGCGCGATTTCCCTCGCTGCGGCGCCGCTCGGCGCGCTCACCTTGGAGTTGAGGTCGCGGTGGTAAATGTTCTTGTAGTGCAGGTAGATCATGCCGCGGCTGATGTCGCAGGCCAGCTCCACCTTCTCCCTCCAGCACAGAGGGACGTCTTTGCGGGCCAGAAGCTCCTCCAGGCAGCCGCCGTTCACGTACTGAAAGATGCCGCGGACGGACGGTCAGACGGCGAGCGCCAACACACAGACCCACAACGAGATACTTCGACCGTTAAGAAGAAGATATAACAGACCGGTGAAGCCATGTGACAGAAACTATTCGAAAAAATGACGTCTGAATTTTTTGGGACATTTTTCAAATATTCTTTCAACAAAACTATGATTTTTTTTTTAGGTTTTATTTATTTTTTAACCTTTTTTTGGAAATATATTTTTGTATTAAAGACAATATTTTTTAAAATTATATTTTAATTTTTTAACATGCCACTAGTATTTTTTTTTTGCAATTTTTTTAAACCTTTTTTTGGAAATACATTTTTTTCTATATTATTATAATATTATTTATATTATTTTTAACAGACAATAATTTTTAAAAAATTATATTTAAATATTTTAACAAGCAACTAATTTTTTCTCTAAACTTTTTCAAGTATCTAAAATTTTTTCAGAATTTTTTTTTGACCAAAAAAAAAGTAAATTTATTTGTGAATTATTTTGTGAGGATTTAAACACATTCAAACACAGCTAAATTTGCACCACAGCAACTAAAGAAGTATAAATGCGGGATAAATAAAGTCTTATAATCCAGAGTGTTGGACGAGAGCGAAGCTGCGTCGATGAGCTCGGATCTGATTACACAATAAAGCGCCCGACTGCACTGACTCATCTCGTTCTGGCTCTGAGCCGTTATCGGAGCGCCGCGCCGCAAAGCCGCCTGCCAGCGAGGACGAGACGCCAGCGAGCGAAGAAGCTCACCTCCAGGATGGGATACAGCTTGTCCTCCCGCACACAGATTCCCAGATACCTGCGAGAGAGAGAGAGAGAGCGTTCAGAACATTCAGGGCGTTCAGAGTGTTCAGAGTGTTCAGTGAACGAAGAAAAAAATCCAGTTTAAGACCGAAAAAATCTTCGGAAACAGAAACGAGACACGACACAAAGACGGCTCTGCTGCGAGGACGATGGGGAGACAACCGCGACAGTGTCAGAAAACGGCCTTGTGCTTTTATTTTGAAGGCTCTGGCTGTTGTATGCGGATGACAGCCAGTTTGGCTTCACTGTAACGTTTCTGAGTCGGAGCGTTGGACTGCAAAGCATTGTGGGATCCATTTGATGTCTCAGTCGGAGGAAGAAAAAAAAACAGATCTGATCAGATCTGCCGAGAGGTAACCATGGAAACGCAGCCAACGGTCGCGGCGGCGGGGCGTCTGTTTAACCAGGCGGCGCGGCGGTGGCGACACGATGACCTCACAGCGTCCTGCAGGTTTATTTCGGTGTCAGACGACCGAAACTGGCCTGAACATTAAAACGGAGCCTCCAGAGGACGAGTGGACGTAATTGGACCACGGGGACGTGTTGGACAGGTGTGTCCTCTAATGAGCAGCGCAGGTGTCTTCTTGCTGTTAATTAGCCAGTCAGACGGACAAGATTTATGTCAGTCGCTACGACGACGGATAATAAACATGTTTAGTTACACAGTATATTGTTGCTTTTTCTATATTTTACTGAACATTTGTTGTTTATGTTCTATGCCGATGATGCTCAAGTCTTTGTCACACTTAAAGAAGAAAAACAGCTCTGTTGTCTTTGTATTTTTAACTTCATTGAGGCAAAATGTTACAATTTTAAATCAAACTTTGTTTCTTTAACGTAAATTAAATTGATTATGTAGGAAACTTACGATTCCCATCAAAACTCGTTTAGGTTTTTTCACCAGAATTCAACAAAATAGGTAAATTCAACATTTAATTTGGTCCTAATTCCTAAAAATCTTAAAGTAGCTTAAAATTAGAATTTTAAATTTAATTTTTTTTCAATTTTTTTAATCAAAATTAAAATTTGCATTTAGATTCTAATTAAAAAGGTGAATTTTTCTCAGTTTTTTTATTCAATCAAATTAGGACACTAATATAAATGGTGAATTTTAAGGAATAAATAGAAACCATGAAAAAACAACATATATGAGATAAAGTGAAGTACTTACAGGTATAAATATGATCAATGAGTTTTACATAAAGTACAAATACGACGAAAGCGTCATGAATTTGGAGTAAAATGATCCGAAAACGTCTCCTGCACCGAAGCGCTTCTGTCTGTTGGAAGCAACAAACGCTGTTTCCAAATTGGATCACGACGCGGCGATGGCGCGTGGGAGGCGGCGGACGCGCCGGGACGAAGACGAGGACTGACTGTGCGGCGAGGGAAAGTCCTCCCGATGGACGGAGGCGGAGACGCGGCGCTGCGGGAGGAGGGGGACGGGGGACGGGGGGCTCACCGGACGATGTTGGGGTGCGAGAGCTTCTGCAGCAGGCTGATCTCGCGCACGATGCTGTCCTGGTCCACGTCGTTCTTGTAGATCTTCACCACCATCACCTTCCGGCTGGTGCTGTGCATCACCTGCAGGGCGGAGACGCGTGACGTGATGATTCGTGCCAAATTCAACATTTTTGCCGAACAAATTCACCACAAAACTGAAGAGAATGATCGATAAAAACAAGCTGAGAAACGGGAAGCCGAGCAGTGACGACGGGACTTAAACGTAACCGCATGCGAGACCAAATATACAAGGTAGAAACCTCAAATATCGAAACTTTTAGTGTTGTTTTCACTTAATTTTTGAGTAATTGTGCTGTTAATGACGTTTCTTGGAAGTAAAAAGTGATTCACACCAACATTTTGTACATTTTTGGGGCTTTAAGTTCACTCGCAGACTCCAGAGTCCATCAGTACTGCGACTTCCTGTCGTGACTTTTCGCGCGACTTAACCAGGAAGTGAGAACAGGAGCCTTAACAGTCGTGTCGTCCTGTTGTCACGCCAGCGACGACGATGATGTCAGGCGTCAGCGGCGGGTCACAAACGTGACCCCGGGGTCTCGGAGCGGGTGGGCCAATCGCAGAATGACGGGAATGTGGCAATTAGCAACTCCAACAAAGGAAGCCTTGATGGCCGCCTCACACGTAGGCCGGCGAGGCGGAGGGGGGGGGGGGGCAGCAGCGAGCTCCGCACGATAAACAACAACAACAACAACAACACAAACAACGCGGACCTTATAGACTTTGGAGAAGAAGCCGCTGCCGATCAGCTCGGCGCTGAAGTTCTCCCAGAATTCCAGCTTGCGGACGGCGGTGCGAAGCTTCTGCCAGCGGTCCACATGGTAGTACTGGTCCGACGACTCGCCGTAGAGGGTGGGGCTGGCGGGCTCCGAGGACACGTCCACGTCGCACATCCTGGAGATGTCGGCTGGCGGGGGACACGGACGGACGGACGTTAGGACCGCTTGGGAACGCCCAACCTCCCTACCTTTATTTTGGCGGGGGCCTTGTTAAGAAAGGGAATGTTGTTTGTCTTATTTACACTCTAGTATGTTTATGTTTCTTTACTGCAAAATATGCAGAAATACAGAAAAAAAGACAGAATTCAACAGTCATTAATTTCCATTGACTTCATTTAATCCATTTTGAATTTAAATGATAAAATATTATTTAATATATAATAAAAAAAATCAGAATTAACATGTTTTAATTTGGTGTTTTCATGTTTTATCCAATTTCTGTTTTTTTTTCCAATTAAAAACATTTAAAAAAGGTTTTGCTTGAGTACCTTAAGTGTTCAGTTCAACATACAGTTAAAATAATTATTGACAAATTTTTTGACTTACTAAAAAACAAAAATAAACAACTTTTCATGCTGGATCCAATCCAACAGCGTCGCAGCATCGTCCCGGTGCTAAATTCGGTCCGCATCGCCGTAAAAACCGACCAACGCCGTTCACGTTGCCTCCGAACGAGTCACGCGGACACGGCGAGCAAAAAAGGAGCAAATTAATGCGTGGAAAACGCTCTGAAAGCAGCGCGGCTTGAAAAGAGCCGCCGACAAAGGCCTTAATTTCACTCCGGCACTTATTAACGGCAGGGACGAGGGGAAAGTGGCTCCACTCCACGGCGGCGAGACAAAGAGCGGGGAATAATGCGCCCCCGCCGAACGGAGGCGGGGTCACTGAGCGGCGACGGGAGCCGCGGCGACGGTGGAGATCAGGAAGTGACAGGCGACACCGACGGGGAGGAAAAACAGCGAGGAAGAGCCGAGAGTTCGGCGTTGTTGGTTCGATACAGACACAAAAGGCACAAAATACTACTATAGATACTTTAAATCAGACCTGAGGTGTTTCCTTCGAGTATTTTGTGTTGCTTTAATGTTTAATTAGCGACACAAAAGAACAACTGTGAGTACAGACGAACTGGAACTGCTTCGTTAAGAAAATACTTGATTATCTACTCTTAAATTCTATATTTTTAAATATTTAGTCAGTAATTTATCTCGCATGTTACCTCTAGGGGGCGTCGACCCCGTCTCGGCTGCTACTGCTGAACTTAACTCATAAACTCTATTTTTGTTATTTAAAATATGGAGGGGCCGCAACGTGACACTGAGCTGCGGGGTCAAAAGTTCGAGCATTCGCAGCTGTTCGAGAGATGCGAGGAGCAGAAAATGAGGTTCTTATAGCTGAAAAGCGTTAAAGTTCCTGGAAATCCACTTTGTGAGAACTCAGGTGACGCGAATTTAACGTAACAGTTAAAAGCGAGCGGAAGAGTTGCATTCTGGGTAGTTTGTTCGATGCGAACGGTCCGTTAGCAGCTACCTGGTGCGTCTGAGCTGGTGAGACGTGCGCAGACGTCTGGGGGGGGGGGGGGGGGGGCCGGTCCCC
>JASSRZ010001133.1:0-10884 GCA_032164315.1 Malacoctenus gilli
TACACACACATATATAGTGGTTGATGGTTTGGAGGCCACACTCCACTCCTGACTTCACCGACAACTAGTGTCTTTTTTCAGTGCTGTGAGGGGAAACCAGGCGAAGGTCTGGTCATTCAGACTGAACTGCCTGTTCTGACAGGCATTCGGACGTGACGCAGCGACCTCGACTCAGCCCCCCCCCCCACGTGGTCCACGAAACCGCTCAACTCCCAATGCTCTGGTGACACCTGTGCAAACGAGTGTCCGGGCTCGATGGCACTCACCAGCCTTTCTTGTTGGACAGCTCTTGAACCTTCACCTGCCACCCTGGAAATCCAACAAACCACAACGTGCTCACTTTGTCTCACCAAATTATCATTCATCTGTCACCCACCGACCCCCCCCACCACCACCACCACCGCCAAAACTTACCCTCCACCTCCCGTTCGTGGACCTCCCGCAGTTTAAGGAGAAGTTCATTGAAGCACTCCATTGTCTGAGGGGCCACAACATGTTACACACTTAGCACATAGAAGACACTGTGTTGAGTCATTTTTCAGGGAATTCTCCCCTTCTTTAGTCAAGTCAGACTTGACTGGACTTGACCTTCCACGCCCATTCTCGGCGATTTTGACTAAATCATGAAAAAGTCTGAAGCTTGAGATGGAGATCCAGACAGTTGTTCACAAACAGGTGTTATCGCCCGGGGACTTCTGTCTGATGACGTTCAGCATAGTCCGCAACTTTTTTTGTTGTTATATCGGAGATGATAAAAACTGGTCGGACCGGCCCTGCCGGGTCCGCTGCCCGAGTCTGCTGTTCGTGTGTTGAGTGTGTGAAAAACAGCTCTTTAAACAGTCTGAACATGCATATGTGCTTGCAGCTACTTCTCTAGTCACGTCAGTCTTCGCAACGCCCAAAATTTGATGTTTTCGCACAAATTCCAACAATAGAATAGACTGTCTAACACATGAATCACTTTCCACCACATTTATCAACATCAATTATGTGGTTTCATATGACACATACTGCACAAACTCATGATTAGCGTATAATTTATCTGGAAACACGAATTTTTAGGGGACTATATATATATATATATACACCTTGAAACGTTCAAGGTGCCAAACGTCGTCGTTGCAGAAAACCCACGAAGATGCTACTGCGAATGAGGTTGTTGTTGTTTGTTGTGTAAAACAGATTAACCATGGGAATTCCTTGTTATTTGGGGGTATACGTTTCACGGTGTATATATGTATATATAATACATACATACATACATACATACATATGTAATAAGACAATAACAGTACACAAGAGTCAAAGAAAATAAGTGAAATTAAGAAAAACAATGAAACTTACAAGATTAGTCCAACAGGGCGAGGTGTTACAGTCGTTGGAATGTGTTATAACGCGGAGAAGTAACAGTCCGTTATCTCTTGGACATTACACTTTTGAGGGGTCTGGTCTGTGTGAGGGGTGCTACAGTCAACAAACTGGGAGACAGCTCGACCATCCCAATGATACCTAGAAAAAGTTTAGACGTCTTTGAGGTCCTAATAGCTCAAGTTATGTGCGTCATTTTGAGGGCACAATATTCCAAAATAAAAGCAAAATCTAGAAGGATCTTCTCAAGGTGGGGGTCCGTGATTGATAGAACAGGGAAAACAAAAAAACAACTACACTTTTAAAAACGGACCAAACGACGACAACATTTGGGGGTGCTGTTGCCAGAAACAAGCACAGGTCAGGAACAACAAAGCGCGAAGGAGAAGAAAGGAACCCGGATCGTTCACTGATTGGCTGAAACTGAGAACAAGAAGCTGAGTCCGCTTTCTGCCTCTCCTCTGCCTTGTCTGGGACCATACGGACCGTACACAGTCAATTGAAGCGGACCAGGACCAAGGTTTTGGCGAGGAACAGAATCGTCTTAAGTTGGAATGCACCACAGTTAAGAAAAAGTCTTCCGGCTTGCCCTCGAGTTTCACAAATGTGAAAACCAAGACAATCCACACAATGCCACCCAACCTTTGTCCAACCCCTCTGAAAGTTGTTTAGAAAAAACAAAACAACAATTACAGGGTTGTTCCCCTTTTAAATGGAATGTATGCTTAGGACTATTACCTGAGAGGGTGTGCAGCAAAACTCTGGATGATGACCTCGAGAAAAACCTGGCAACAACCAGGACGGTGCCAGCGCAGGGACTTGCCATTCGACCAAAAAATCTCCTGGATTCCAAATTGAAATGTTTTTGTTCACCCAACAAAGAAAAGATTGGATAATGCGGGACTGAGTCAAGAAACCGAGGTATGACCACCAAATGCTCCGCAGTGAGAAATCGCTTATATTGGTTGTTTCTGGCGCCCCAAAAAATACTCCTGAAAATGTCCCCCAATGAATTTATTGGATACATTTTAACACTTTCAAATTGGTTGATTTTTAACACTGATGTGGGCTTAAGCTGATCTCTGAGCTTTCATATCAGGGCCAATTTTTTAGGCTTTATCAAGGATTTATTGACTGTTTCCTATCATTTTTAACTAATATGACATGATCAACTCATTTTGAATAAATCCATTTCAAGTGAATTTTCAGCTACAGTTAGAGGGTCTCTGATGAACAATTTTGTTTTATTCATGTCACTCAAAACAAATATACGATAAAGTCTTCGATATAAGGCTGATTCAATGAATTTTAGACAAAGTCAGCGTCACTAAATTCCTCTTTGGCAAAGCCATACAGGAACTAGGGGTTCGTTGAGCTTGTAACAGGTGGACCACCAGTTCAAGGCAAGAAGTTGAGGTCTTTCACCCTGTCATTGTGATAATTCTAATAGTATCGCCACACAAGCAATTTAGACCATTTAAGCACTGTTAAGTAAATTAAGACCCAGTTACGACCAATGCAGGCAGACGTGAGGAAAAAAGAGCTTTGACACTTGCATTAACTGTCTTCCTTACAGAGACGGAATGCCGGCAACCTTGATTTGAGTTACTTGCGTCTGTTAAACCCGACAAACAGTGCCTGCCTAACACAGGGGCTGGGCGTACTTCTTCCTGGAGCAAGGTGCAGAATAGATAATGTATAGAAATATGTTCTTGTAATCATTTCTTCCTTTCAGGAGGGTCCAAGCGAGCGATTGGGGTGGCATTGCTGGTCCAAGGTGTGAAAGCACCCTCTACATTCCGATTCTGAGGCCTGTGATTTTTCCAGCTCTAAATGGGCAGAAGAAATGTCTTCATTCTATTTTGAATGCTCATATCTCCCACACTTATATCTCCCACCTCCGAAGCTCTGTGGGCGGGGGTCTTAACTCTTTGCCAGCTCTGATGACCTGACAGAAGCCAAGTGAAAAGACGTTTTATGGGACCTAGACCCAGATAACAATCTTCCAGCAGCTTGAAATCTGCTCGTGTGTGTTGGTGATAGTGGATGTGTCCACCAGCATTTGGCTTCACTGTAAAGTATTCGTAAATCAGTCTGGAAAACCGAGGTAGAGCCGTTGTAAAATGCGCAACTACCAAAATTTTCAGCGCTGTCATTCCACCCTGAATCCTCAAATTGTGATTCTACACCCTAAAAAACCGCTTATCATTCACTACCAACTAACTAGTAGAAAGACACATGGCCCACACTTTTTCTTCACAACCTGGAGCCAATCCCCAAATCCAAGCGCTCGAACTAACAATGCCAGTTCTCCTCCTTTGCATTTGATTACCACGGATCCAACTCGCTCAACATGTCACGATCCGTCAGCCGAGCGGCAGTTCAGATCACATCGGCAGAGCAAGAAAAGACCTGTCTGCCTTTATTCGCGCCCGTCTGACGATACCATCTCCTGATCATTATTCACACACGCACGCATGCACACCCACACACCCAAAACACAAAATCTCACAAATTAAGGTGAGAGTTTTGAGAAAAAAAAAAGGCAGAGGAAGGTGAACACCAATTACATCACACTTTTATTGACCGAGGCATTATCTGGTCATGTGCAAATACACGGTCTGGACTGTCACACAAATCGAGAGAGAGAGAGAGTGAGAGGGAAAGAGAGAGAGAGAGAGAGAGAGAGAGACACACACACACACACACACACACACACACACACACACACACACACACACACACACACACATGCACAATGTGCACTGGCAGCCTCTATCTCGCCCATGCACCTTTCTTACCCTCCACCCGCTCCCCAAGCGAGGTTACCGGTTGGTCAAAAAACAAGACAAAACAAAACACCTTAACCTGGACAGAAGACATTCTTGGTGTCAAAATGACATTTGACAGGAGCCCAGTCAAAGCCCCCCTGTCACTCATGCAGAGGAACCGCTGCAGGAAGGTGTGTGCTGCAAGTTTGACTTGAGCACAAATGATGGTGGAGGAATGCCAATTCATTTCTTGTCAATTCCTAACAGCAGCTAGCTTTGAGTTAAACCTCAAATCATGGATTCGTACGAAGCCTCTGTGTGTATTTTTTTAGTCTGTGCTGATAACACTGTAATCATGAGCCTGACAAAGTCTCCACCCACCATCCTCGCAACACTGATAAGGCCCGTGACCATTTCCTTCGTCCTGATCCCCACATACCTTCACTTATTGCTCGACTCACCTGCCAAATGTCCAGATTCTCCCACGATCAACTGGACATAAAACGACCCCCCCGGCGGGATGAGGAGGCCAATCACTCTTCTTCCTCCACCCGGCACCACCCCTCCCTTGCCCAGAACCCCTTCAGGGCCCTCGAGAATGGACCACAACTTGAGAGTGCGATAAAGCCAGAGACGGAGAGGAGAATGAGGTGAGGAGGGAGAACGCCCTGCATACACCTTCCTTCTCCTCCTCCTCCTTCTCCTCCTCCTCCTCCGTCTTTCTCTCTGTCTCTCCACCCTGGAAAACCGGTCGGAGCAGTCGTCCCCTAGAGGAACACAAACATCGTGGCCCGGGCAAGTTCTCCCTTGATATTCCTGTTCTGCTGAAATCCCGCCTAACCGGTTAAACCGGTCCCATAAAGCTCGGCGGTGATAGAGGCACAAAAGTGGCTGTGCTCAGAAGTGCTCCACGTGGAAGCCTGCGATTACATACCCGAGAGCTTGAAAGTGAGTTTCAGCCCTAACAAGAGCAGTTTATTCCCCCAAAAAACACAAACGCTGTCCAGTATAAAGGTTGAGCTGCTTTGTGGAAGTCTGATTGCACATTAGGAATGATCAATATCAGTGTGCCGTGAAGTCGCTCACGATAAGGAAACAGCAGCGCCCCTGACCGCTCAGGTAAAAGTGTAAAACGATACACGGGGTGTGGACGGGATGGCTGCGGCCATGCAAATTTTGAAAAACGCCAGCCTATGAGGCGTCCCGGACGGGGGGCCGGTCTTCCAAATCCCCGAGCGGGCCCTGTCCGCTTTCGGAGGCGAGAAAAACAGGCCCAGACATCCTGCCCATCAGTGCCCTGGATGGTTGCCAGTCCATGGCGATGACATGAGCTCAAGCGTATCAGAAAAAAAAAACATAAACCATGACGCAACACCGCGAGAAAACGCCCCTCTCAGGGTGCCCCAACGGGATTCCTCACAACCGGCCTGACTCGGCCCGACTTGGTCATCCGCATTGTCTCCGGCCCCGTCCCTCCCCTGCGTCGGCAAACACTGCAGGCTCCAGGAAGAAAGGCAGCGGACCGAATGAATGAAAGAGCACCATGGACGCGCTTCCAATGGCTCCGAGAAACCATCTGCGAGTTCACCAGATGTCTGCGACGGAAGGGCCGTGTCTGCCCATCGGTGACACTAGACCACAGAACTTGTGGGGCTCTTGGATGTTGTAGCGTGCCGCAATACCGTGCCGTAGACCCCCGTCAGAAAAAACCCGACCCCGAGATGGACAATTCCGAGGACGAGTGATCAAGGGGAATTTTTATCTTGCTTCCAATCTGGCAGCCCTCTGACTCCAGGAGCTGCAGCGCGCCGCATCGCTGCCATGCCTCGCGGTTAGGTGGCAGAAGTATTCCGACAGTATGACAGGAATGACGCGAGACGCTCACCTGACTCTCTCACACTGATTAATTACACGCTCGTGAGGTGGAAGAAAAAGACGCGATGGAGTTCCAGACATGCGACCTCTTCCCACGACATGTGTTTTATTCGTTTGCACCTCATCTGCCTCCTCCTACTCCTTCTTGGGTCTTTGGCCTAAATTCTCCATGCGTGCTTGATTACTCCAGCCTGCTGTCCTCCTGGTCCAAGCGCAATTGTCTGCAGGTGTTCTATCACCACCCTATGGTAATTGTCGGGGTATAACATGACCTTTGACCCCCCCCCCCACTGTTACATCTGCAGTTTCATTTTGGATTCTTGACTGCTGGGCTGCGGTGTCCTTAAGGCCTCAGCATGGGTGAGGATATTGTTGTTCAAATCTATTCATCATGAATACCGCTCAATATTCCAGGTGTGGGTCAATTCTAGCTGTCAGAGGGCGAATGCAGGGTGCAGCCTGGATAGGTTGCCAGTCCACAGAGATAGACAACCACACACATAGAGTCTTGCCTATGGATAATTTAGATTCGCTGTGTTTTTGGATTGTGGGAGGAAGCCATGTACCTAGAGAGAACCCGTGCAGAGACAGTGAGAACGTGCAAACTCCACACAGAAGGGCCCCACCTGGGTTGGAACCCAGGATCTTCTCACTATGAAGTGGGCTCACTAACCAGTGCACAACCGAGCAGCCCATCGTGTTCATATTGATTTTGGACTCTTAACATAATTAGGAGTTCTTGATAGTGGTATGGAACATTCCAGGTGTTGTGGAGGGGTTCGCGAGGCTTCAAGTGTCGCCAGGTATACGTCATGAACACACAACTGCATACCTGGGACACCCAAAAATCGTCCTAGTGGACTCGCCACACGTTTGGAAGCCCTGTCATAGACAGACAGCAAAGGAACGAGGTCCGCTTACTTCTTTCATGGCTCCCTCGAGGCATCATTTAAAATGAACACTGCCATCTGCTGGGTAAAAGACGGAACTACAGTCAATTCTGCCCCGAGCCAGCTGACATACAGCTCGAGAAAAAATTAAGAAACCACTGCACAATGATCAGGTTTTCTGAGTTCACTCGTCACAGGCATGTGTTTGATTAAAATAGACTTGTTATTGCATTCTTTTAACAACTGAAAATATTTTCCTAAAATTTCAAACAAAGATATTGTCATTTTTAGCATTTATTTGCAGAAAATTAAAAATGGTCAAAATAACAGAAAAGATGCTGGGATTTTACACCTCAAATAACAACAAAAACAAGTTCATATTCATTAACTTCATTTACTTCAGAGTGTGATAATCAGTATTTGGTGGAATAATATTGATTTTTGATCACAGCTTTCATGCATCCTGGCATGCTCTCCACCAGTCTTTTATATAGCTGCTTTTGCCACTCCTGGCACAAAAAGTCAAGCAGCTCAGCTTGGGTTGATGGCTTTGTGACCATCCATCTTCCTCTTGATCACATTCCAGAGATTTTCAGTTGGGTCCAGGTCTGGAGATTGGGCTGGCCTTCTCTCTCCTTCTGCCAGGAGCGGCGTCTTTGTCCTCCTCCTAGAACTTCCTCTGTGGTCCTGATCCAGCAGGGCAGCTTCAATCATTTTGGTGTTTGCGTGACATCTTTGAGAATGTTTCTTTCAATGACTCGAACTGTTTGAGGATGTGGAAAGCTCTTTTGGTGTGGAACGTAAACGACGCTTTACAATGATGCTGTTGTCCTCCTCTTTCACCAATTGAAAACAGTGTGCATAATACCACTGTGTGAATATGCTGTCAGCCTGCTTTCCCTTTCATTTCGCTCCTCTCATGTTTTGTTATGGTTTTCACGCACGAGCACTACCAGAAGTGAGCCGCAGCTCTTCTTCTATGATGACTAACTTGACTTGTTTGGCCGGATTTTATTTGGAAAGCTTTTTTCGTTTGTACATCAGTGAAAATCATTTAAATGTGCCTGTAACTTGCGTGACCAAAATTTGTAACGACTAATAGATTTCCATAATTTTTCTCAGAAATCTATTACATGACCAAGTTACTTATAATGTAATATATTTCTGAAATTCTTTACTTTAGAAATACGTTACTCCCAACACTGGACAGATGTGGTGCTTTTATTCCAACAATTTTAAACACATTCTTAATTAAATGTTTTGGAAAGTAAACACTAAAAGGGTACAGTTGAATATATTTTGAACCATTTTAATGAGGCATTCATGAAACCACTGGGATGAGCTTTCTCTCATGCTGCGGCCCCAACTGGGGACCGTCCTGCAGACCCTGCTGCAGCTCCTGCTGGGGACACTGTTGCAGCACCTGCTGGGGCTCCTCCTGCTGCAGCTCTTGCTGCAGTTCCCGCTGTGGCTCCAACGACAGCAGGGGCAGCGGGAGCTGCAGAAGAACCTGCAGAAAGGAGCAACAGCAGCCCCTGCTGCGGCTCCTTCTTCAGCTTCGTCTCGGGCTGCTGCTCCGCTGCAGCAGGGACCCCAGTGGGAGCAAGAGACGGGGCAGTGGGAGCCGCGGCAGGAGCTGCAGCAGGATGAGAGGTAGACTCTGCTCCAGCCTGTTAGAGCCCCTGCTGCTGTTCATGGTGGGGCCCCTGATGCAGCTCCTGCTTATGCTCTCGTGCGGCTTCTTCTGTGGCCGCAGCAGGGGCCCCTGCCTTCTCTCAGCGCAGCGGGGACTTCAGCGGCTGCAGCAGCAGGGGCCGCACCAGTAACAACAGCAGCCCCTGCTGACGCTCTTGATGGGGCTTCCTCCTGGAGCCGCAGCAGGGATTGTTGTTGCTCCTACTGTGGCTCCCACTGTGGCCCCTGCTGCAGCTCCCTCTTGGGACCTCGCTGGGGCCCCTGCTGCAGCTCCCGCTGGGGACCTTGCTGGGGCCCTTGCTGCAGCTCCTGCTGCTGCTCCTACTGTGGTTTCCCAATTGGGGCCTCAGTTTCAGCCGCAGCAGGAGCATAAGCAGGATCCTGGTGGGAGCCGCAGCAGGGTCGGCAGGAGCCGCAGATGAAGCTGCAGCAGAAGCACCAGCAGGCACCATATCGGGAGCAGCAGCATGGTCCTCGGCAGGGTCTCCAGCATAAGCCCCAGCGGGAGCTGCATTAGGGGCCACGGCAGGAGCTGCAACAGCAGGTACAGCAGGGGCCCCGGCTGGAGCCTCAGCATGAGCCGCAGCAGGGATCCCAGCGGGGGCCACAGCAGCTTTTACCCATGCTGGGGATCTTGCTGCGGCTTCTGCTGCGGCCCCTGCCAAGGCTTCTGTGCGGGGACCCCTGCAGAGGCCACTGCTTGGGCCCCTACATTGGCTCCCTGTCGGGCTTCAGCTCCACTGCAGCAGGGACTCCAGCGGCTGCAGCAGCAGGGGCCGCACCAGGAGCAACAGCAGGGGCAGTGGAATCGACGGCAGGAGCCGCAGCGGGAGGAGAGGTAACCCCTGCTACGGCTCCTGCTGCAGACACTGCTGAAGACCCTGTGGCCCCTGATGGGGCTCCTGCTGAGGCCCCTGCTGCTGGGACCCCTGCTGCGGCTTCTGCTGGGGCCCCTGCTGCAGCTCCTGCTGGAGACCCTGGCACAACCCTGCTGCTACTCTTACTGCAATTCCCACTGTGGCCCCTGACAGGGCCGGAGATGGCCCTTTCAGCAGGAGCCCCTGCTGGAGCCGCAGCAGGAGCCGCAGCAGGGGTGGCAGAAGGAGAAGCAGCATGGTCCCCAGTAGCACCCGTAGCAGTAGCAGCAGCAGCAGCTGAAGCATGAGCAACAGCAGGGGCCCCATTAGGAGCCGCAGTGGAGCCTGCTGTTCCCAGCCTGCTGCATCAACTGCTGGGGCTCCTTCCAGGGCCCCTTCTAAAACTCCTGCTGGGGCTCCTGCTGCTGGCCTCTGGGGCCCCGGAAGTAGCTGCTGCGGCAGCAGGGGCCCCAGCAGGAGCCGCATCAGACACCGCAGCAGGGGAACCTTGCAGCTCCCAGCCTGCTGTTGCTCCAAGTGGGGCCCCTTCTACGGCTCCGGTTGCATCCTTCTGGGGATAATGCTGCCGCTCCTGCTGGGGCCCCTGCTGTAGCTACTGCTGGAGACTCTGCTGCCGCTGCTCCTTCTGGGGCCCCTGCTGCTGTTCCTGCTGTTTCTCCTGTTGGGGACCCTGCTGCAGCTCCTGCTGGGGACTCTGCTACCTCTCCTGCTGGGTGCCGCAGAATCAGCCGCAGAAGGGGTCGCGGAATGACCCTGCTGCTGTTCCTGCTGTGGCTCCTTCCGGGGCTGCTGCATGCCCCCCCAGGTTCCCTACTGGGCATCCTGCTTCAGCTCCTGCGCAGGCTCCTCCACGGGCTCCCGCTGAGGCTCCTCCTAAGGCCCCTTCTGCAGTACGGTCCATGGACCATTGAGGGGAGCGCAGCCTTCAGAGTCAAAAAAGTCAAATCAAAGTCAATTTTATTGTCAGATATGCTATTCATGGGTTACATGGTGATGTCACAGTGCCATCTTGAGGACGTTCCCTGAAGCTGGAAGTGCACAGTTATCATGCTGTCTATATGCTGTGCTGTTGGTTGCAACGATCGCAAGGGAACGTCAATGATGGCAATTAGTCTGGACGACTGATATTAAATAAATTTTTACATGTAAGAAGAGTTACAAACACTGCTAAATGTAGGGTACAAGCCTCTGAACAAGTTAAATCAACTTTCACCTTCATTGTGAAGATCACACTTAAGACCCACTTAAAACTATCCAAACATCTTGCACAGCTCATCGTTTTCTTTTTTTTTTTTCGTTTTCGTGTGTTTGCTCAAACTTCCTAGAGATACACCTTTTCTTCTGCCGTTGTTACCTGCAGCAGTTAATAACTAAAGCAACCAAATAACTAGTAATCGACTGACTAAA
>JASSRZ010001134.1:0-10877 GCA_032164315.1 Malacoctenus gilli
ACACACACACACACACACACACACACACACACACACACACACACACACACACACACACACACACACACACACGGTGCCCTGGCCGTACAGGTGTGTGTTGTCCTGCGTAATGTAGCACAGCGTGGATTATCACAGCTCTACTCGGTCATGCGCTCGGCCAGCTAATCCGGTTACATCAGTTTGAAATGAGCCGCAGCTCAACATAGCGACGCCGCAGCTCCATGCGGGCCAGGTCGGGCTGGAAAGGTGACATCATCGGACCGCAGGCCTCCGATTGGTCGGGAGTCGCGGGACGAGTCGCGAGAGGGAACCCGTTTCCTGAAACTGTCCCTGAAACGCAGCTGGACGTCCGTCAACGGACCCTCACGGACCGCCAACGTGGCGTAAAGAGTGTCGCTACCAGCAGAGGAGTGAAACGGCGTCTCATGTTGTGGGTCTCCGCCCTCAATCCTCCATCTGTGGTCGGCTCGCTGGCCTGCGCTCAGATTACTGAGCGCAGATTAAGGTGGAGAGCCACAAATTAAATCTGCACGCTCGCTAAATAACCTTAAGTTGGCCGTGTGTGTGTGTGTGTGTGTATCAGTGGTCCTTGGAGCAGCTTGTTGTGCTGAGCAGGGTCAGAGGTCAGGGTCAGGATCGCCCTGCGTGGTGTCGCAGGTCAGCCGCTGGTCACAGGTCAGTGAACATCTGCTCCGGCGCGCACTCGCCCGGATCGCCACCGTCGCACTCGGCTCGTCCGCCCGACACCACAGAAGAAGAGCTCCAAGGAGATCTGGGACGGCCAGGATTACAGTTACAGGCGAAGGGAAGATTATCTTAATCCTGCCAGGTCGCCTCCGTCGACGAAAACGGGACCTGGAAACGGGAACCATCAGCTGATGGAGACCCCCCGCCCCCCCCCTCTAAGTGGGACCTGATTGGTTGGATGGAGAGGAATCCAATATGGCGGCAGAGTTTCCGGTTCACCTGGAATCGGTCTCGCTGCTGCATCGAATCCCAGAACGAGTTGCTTGACTCTTCCTCCACGCGCTGCTTTTTTCACTTCCGATTCTTCCGCCATTCATGGAAACATCTCCGTCGCCACACGAGCACCGGCGGGACGGCGGGACGGCGCTCCGCCACGCGAAGAAGAACGTCGACAGTTGACATTTTTAAGTTGTCGAAGGGAAACTCGGAGATATCGGATCCGATTCTGGAGGAATGCTGCGTTCCCGTCAACTGACGATCGGTGACGACAGATCGTCACCGACGGCGTTCCCGCCGTTCCGGCGTTCCCGCCATGTGTGACGATCAAACCGGTTTGGGACGGCTCCGAGTTCGGCTCCCGTGACCGCGGGCTCTCGTACCTGCAGCTATTTCTCGCGCTGCAGCGTCGCCACGGAGACAAACCGCCGACCCGCCTCTTGAAGCGCTTTTCTGTCCGCGTTCGCGAAGGTGAAACGGACGGAGTCGGAGAGACGGCGAGCGACGGCGACGCCGTCCGTCTCCAGCAGACCTCCACCAGAGGGCGCTGCTGCGTCTGCCCTCCGACGCCTCGTTTCCTGTGACATCATCGGACCGCAGCACTCTGATTGGTCGGGGACTGGATGAGCCGCCGCATCCTGAACAAAGAAAGAGTTCGTGGTGTGAAGAAGACGAGCGAGTTTGCGCCTCCAGGAAGCCGCTCGCCGCCGCCCCGCGGCGCTCCGTCTCGCTCGTCCTTTCTCCTCCTCATGTGAAACTATTTTCTCGCCGCTGCCGGCCTCCCATTGTCACCGCGCCGCCGCTGCCGCCTCGCCTCACGCCGCCGGGTTTCCCATTATCAGAGCTGCCGGCGAACAGCTGGACGGCGTTCCTCGTCCTCCGTGGCTGCCAGATAATTCCTACACCGCCGCGCCGTCGCGTCCTCTAATGACTGCGAGACGATTCGGTGCGACGCATCAAATCTGCGTCCAGCGAGTCTGAAGAAACGAAGCTCTGTCGAGTTTCCGTCAGGAACCGTTTCTGTCGGCGGCGAGCCGTGACAGTCGAAGTTTCCCGCCGTCGGTCCGAGTCCGCGGGACGCCTCAGCTGCTCTGACCTGATTTCATTCGTTGCCGCGAACGCCCGGCGGGCCCCGAATCACCGAGCGAGCATCTTTCGGAGTGCTGACGGCGCTGCAGCGGCTCCGTTCTGTTGGGGCAATAAATATTCAGTTGCCCCGGAGCCGTCCGGCGCTCGCACAGGTATTCCGGCTTCTTCCTGCTCCGGGGGAGGGAATTTCGCGAGTCCTGCTCAGCGTCCCAAGTCCGAGGCAGGAAGCGAAGCGGCTCGGACGTTCGCATCTTTGTTGTTTACCCGGCGGCGGGGTTGTGAGTCGGCGCCGCCGCCGGGCGCTTTCGGAGCTCCGCTTCCACGAGATTCGCAGCGTTTCAGTGATGAAACGAAGCGCCAGAGAGCGGAAGATGTAACGTGGGAGTTCGCTCGCTGTCGACATGGCGTCAGAACATCTCGGCGCCCCGCTGCTCCCCAACTTCGCTTAAGGCGCCGGGAACAGACCGCCGCCGCGTCGGCCGCCTTGATCTCGGCTCGCCGCGGCTTCTGCGCCGCGTCGTGTCGGACTCCGGCTGTCAGCCAATGGCTGCGAGGGACGGCGGGCTCCGGGAGCGGCTGCTCGGCGCCGGTCCTCCATCGAGGTGGAGACGACAGAAGAAACAGTCAGCGACGGCTGCAGCTCATCAACTGGAACAGTTGGAGCTTTATCTGCTCTTCTTTGATTTCTTACTTCAAAGTTTTTTTTAAAAAATCAAACATTCAAATTGAAAAATATCAGAATTAACTCAGAAATTTGTTTTTTGTGTGTAATTTTTGTGATTTTTATTACATGTTCCTTTATTATTTATTTTTTGTGATTTTTATATTTTTCTTATTTATTTTTTGTGATTACTATTTTTTTGTGATTTTTATTATATATTTTTTAATTTTATATTTGGTGATTTTTATTAAATAGTTTTTTATTTTATTTTGGTGATTTTATTATATATATATTTTCTATTTTTGGTGATTTTTATTATATATATTTTTTATCTTATTTTTGGTGATTTTTATTATATATATATATATATTTTTTTCTTCTTATTTTTGGTGATTTTTGTTATGTTTATTTTATTTTTGGTGATTTTTATTATATATATATTTTTTCTTATTTTTGGTGATTTTTGCTATATGTTTTTTATTTTATTTTTGGTGATTTTTATTATCGTTTTATCATCTCCTCTGCAGAAACATGAAGAGAAACCGAAGCTGATGACGGATCACAGCTCACTCTCGTCCCTCTGTGTGAGCGACGGAGCCGTCCAGTATCGGTAATCAGTAACAGAGTAATTAGATTACAAAAGCGGGGCATGAAACTGCTGGCCTGGTGGATCGACGCGGGGGAAACGCTCCCCTAATGGAGAGCGATAAATTAGCGGGCGGATCGGCGGTGGCGTGACGCAGCGTCCCCGGGGCCGGCGCCGCGCCGCGCCGCTCCTCGGCCCTTCCGATCAATCGGCGACGATAAAAAGCTTTCAGGGAATGAACCGGCGCCGCGGCGGACGGGAAGCCGCTCGTTTCTGGCGTCCGGATCCCGGAGCGCGGGTCTCGGGACGCTGAGTCTGGTTCCAGGCGCGAAGTTCTGAGGAGGTGGAGGTCGGCTTCGAATCCGATTGCACGGCGAGCGTCTTCGGGTTTCTGCGGCGTCGTTATGAAAGCCCAAAGCAGCCGATCGATGCTCCGTTTTGATGATTTCACACTTTCTCCCATCATCACTTTTTTTTGGGGTGTTTCATTCATCTCCTCCATCCATCACAGCTCCCTCAGGACTCCTCTTTGCTCCTTCCTCCTCCTCCTCCTCCTCCTCCCGTCCTCTCCTCGTCCTTCGCCGTGATTAGCAGCCTTTTATTTTCTTCATCTCTCCGCTCGTTGTTTACTTCCTTCCTTCCTTTCGCGCCGTTTCTCTGGCGGGCGAGCTCGCCCGCTGTGATCTGTATGCAGGCGGCGGCGGCGGCGCTGGAGCTGCCGGTGGGGCGAGCGGCCCGGGTGCAGCCTGTACTCCTACTGATCAAATTTTCATCAAAGCAGCCGCTCGCCGAGTCGTCACCGAGAGCACGAACGGAGAGAGGCGGCGGCGAGCGGCGAGCGGCGAACACCTCTCACAGCTCCCTCGTTCCTCATCCATCACGCGGCCAGGACGGAAAAACCCGCTCCTTCCTCGGGAAAATACCGACTGCCGGACGTGTTTCGGCTCAGACGACGAAGGGACGGAGCGCAGCGAGACCTCCGCCTCTCACAGACATCACCAGCGGATCCCAGATTGACGGGACGGCGGAAGACGAGGGAGGAACGCCTCAACAGGAAAACAGACGAAGCGTCGCCAGCGTTCCTCGCCGAGCGCGTGGCGTGGGACCGATGTTAACGAGGTCCACGCGGTCAGACGGCCTCACGGGGAGGTCGCTCGCCATCCCATAATAGAAAGTGCAGACAGGAAGTTGCATTAAAGGGGCGTCAACGTATAAACCAGTCTGCTAAGACACCGCGAACGTTGAGGAGGCGGCAGAGACACGGGAGGAGGAGCTTCGGCGCCGCTCCTCCTTCCTGCGACTCGCCGCGACGTCGTGTTCACGGTCGGCGAAGCCGATTGGACTTCAAAGCGCGCCGCGTTCCCTCCGTTATTTCCTGTATCCGTGTTTTCGCCGGTTCGCAAACAAGTAATAACGTCCCCGCAGATTTTCTCGGTGTGTGCTGAAGCGTTGAAATGCTCAACCAAGGTGGAAATGGGGTTTCCGCTCGCCGCGTCCGACTCCTCGCCGCCGCTATCTCCACCCACTAATAAAGCGGCACTTAGCCCCGGTACTCGCGGTTCACTCCACGCCGCCGGGAGATTACAGCGCGAGTGAGGTGACCGCGGCGCCGGTGTCGCGTCGAACCGAGGTTAATTCAGCTCTAAAATACGTCAAAGTCCTTTTGATTTCACTGGATCCTTCAAAAATGAGGTGATTCTGCTGCTTCGCATTGACTCCCATTCATCCTGTGACCGTAAACTGCTTTGATTTACACTCCACAGTTCCCACAAGTTTTTCCTGACTTGCGAGGACACGGCGGTAACTTCCGCGTCAGCCGGTTAACGTTTTCCGCGTCTGAACTCCGACATACTGGGAGAAAAACTTAATCCGAGCCCTGCGGCTCAAACTAATCCTAATCTGCACTTAATCCCAGTTCGAACCTCAAACTGGATTCCGCCTCCGAACGTATCGAATTACCACGCGGTGACCTCCCGCGGAAAAAGACTCGCCGTAACGGGGCGTGAAAGCACGCCGCGTCCCCGCAAAGACACAAAAACAGGCGTGCGCCAAAGAGGACAAAACGTCCCTGAAATGTGAGAGAACGGAGAGATATTGGTCCCCACAACACACACACGCACACACACACACACACACACGCATACACACACACACACACACACACAACACACACACACACACACACACACACACACACACACACACACACACACACACGCGCGCACACAGAGTAAAGCAGGAAGCCCTGTGGACTCTCTGCTCACTCATTTCTCGGAATAAAGTGTGGAAGCAGCAATTTGTCAGCGCTCACACACTTCAGGATGGGCCGCGTTCCTCGGAGGCAGAAGAAATAACACCACTTCTTCTTCCCCCTTTCACCCCTTAAACACCGCCAGCCTCGTCTAACTCGCAACACTCAACATCCAAAGCTCATTTCAGGCCTCGGTTGGATCCCGGCGTCACGACACAACGAGGCCGGCCCGCGCAAACGGGACATATTGAGCGGAAACGTCGATTAAAGAAGGTTTCGGTGAACATTCAGAGCATATGAAAGCACGCCGTCGCCACACCCCCCCCCCCTCCCATCCTCCTCCGCCCCCTCCACCGTCCATCATCTGCTCTGCACCATCTGCTCCGGCAGGCAGCGGGACTCCAGGAAAACATGGCGGAACGCTTCGTGGCGGAGCTTCTTACCTCCTTCCCAGACAGGTAGTAGGCGGACAGCAGGCCTCCCACGAAGCGGATGTTCACCTCAAACACCGACACCTCAGCGTTCTGGGGGGGGGGGGGGGGAACAGAGAGCAGAGACGGCGTGAGACGGACACACTCGAAGGGGAGTGTCAGACACAGGTGGGAAACGGATTGGGGCACAGGTGGGACACAGGAGAGAAACGCCGGCGTAACACAAATGGGAAATTAGTGGGACATTGGTGGGAAACAAGTAGGACACAGGTGGGAAATGTGGGACACAGGTGGGAAGACAGGTGGGACAAAGGTGGGTAACGCGGGACACAGGTGGGAAATGTGGGAATTGGGTGGGACACAGTTGGGAAACAGGTAGGACATAAATGGGACATTGGTGGGAAACAAGGAGGACAAAGGTGGGACACAGGTGGGAAATGTGGGACATGGATGGGAAGACCGGGGGACATTCATGGGACATAGGTGGGACGTTGGTGTGAAACAAGTCGGACACAGGTAGGACACAGGTGGGAAATGTGGGAATTGGGTGGGACACAGTTGGGAAACAGGTAGGACATTAATGGGACGGAGGTGGAACATTCGTGGGACACAGGTGGGACATTGGTCAGAAACAAATAGGACACAGGTGGGAAACGTGGGACACGGGTGGGAAGACAGGTGGGACACAGGTGGGAAACAGGTAGGACACAAATGGGACGCAGGTAGGGCATTCATGGGACACGAGTGGGAAACAAGTAGGACACAGGTGGGAAATGTGGGAATTGTGTGGGACACAGGTGGGAAACAGGCATGCTATAAATGGGACACAGGTGGGACATTGGTGGGAAACAAGGAGGACATAGGTGGGAAATGTGGGACATAGATGGGAAGACAGGGGGACATTCATGGGACTTAGGTGGGACGTTGGTTAGAAACAAGTCGGACACAGGTAGGACACAGGTGGAAAATGTGGGACACAGGTGTGATATTCATAGGACAAAGGTGGGAAATGTTGGAATTGGGTGGGACACAGGTGAGGAAACAGGAAAAACATTAATGGGACACAGATGGGACATTCATGGGACACTCGTGGGACACAGGTGGGACCAGGTGTATTGCGAAAAAAGCTGTTCAAAAAGCAAGAAACTCAGAGTTAAGTGTTCGCAGCTTTTCTACAGATATCTGGACAGGATATAATAGAGCTGAGAGAATAAGTTGTCTCTCGGGGAGTCTTCGTAGTACTGCAGGTACTTTCTTACTTGTATCTAAATTCCTAACGTCTTTCTACCTTGTTAGTGGAGTTGCCAACAGGTTTGTGGTTCCCTTTGTTGTGTCATGTGATCAGACGGACTCTGAAGAAATAAAGTACTCCTGGAGTTTCATTCGTTCATCGCCTCGCTGCGTCGACACTCTGAACCCGCCTGAAGGTTCCCCGACATCAGCCTCCGCATCACAAACACGCTTAATGTTCGGCACGCGAGCGGAGCGCGGCGCATCAAAGGCGGCTTCGCGTCGGCGCGTTGCGGCGCGGATCAGAGCGCGGCGGGCGTCCTGCTGTTAAAACGGCTGAGTGACAGGACGACTGCTGGCAGATACTGTAAATCGGGCGAGAACGCCGGCGTCGCCTCCGCAGCCTCGCCAGTAACGAGGCGCAGAGCTCGTCTCAAAGTTCAACAAACGATTACGGCGTTCACGTGACGTCCGGGCAGGCTGTCGAGAGCGATCGCGCGGCGACGACGGAGGAGACACCGCGCAAAGAGAGACAAAGGCAGAGCTTCAGCTGGATGGTAATGAGCCGCTCTTAACAGCACATTAGAACCAGGACGCTCCGCAATTAAAGGCTGACATCAAAGGGAAAAGGCCAAAGTGTGTGTGTGTGCGTGTGTGTGTGTGTGTGTTTTACTCACAAAGAGCCACATTAAGATCTTACAACCGAGGCAAAAACACACTCGGCTTCTTCTTCTATGGTGCTTTTAATCCTCTGAGCTCACAGCCGACGAGCTGTTCTTTGGGCCCATTTCGCATCCTTGTTCTGGGTCAATTATACTTTAATATTGCTCTCATTTTTCTATTTAATTTTTTTAACATATACAAATATATGTAAAATAAAAATATATACATATATGTATATATATATATATATTTTTTTTTAAATATATATAGATTTTTTTTATTATTTTATTTTCGTACAAAAATTACTTTTCTTAATTTTAAAAAAAAAACTTTTAAATGTTATTATTTTTAATTAATTTAAATCTTTTTTTTCTTTTCTTTTTTACCAATTCAATTTTTTCCTGTTACTATACTTTAGTTTCACTTTTTATTCTGTTTTCATTTGTATTTTTTTCCCTTTTATTTTAGTTTTTTTTATGTTATTTTCATTTTTTAGCTTGTTTTGTTTGTACACACACACACACATACTCAGACACAATCAGACACACGCAAACACACACACACCCATTAGCATCAAATTCATCATCCTTGAGTGCTAAACTGAAGGAAGAACTGGAAGACGTCGAGATATCGAACGCGGGAAACTTTTACATTTGCTGCAAGCGGGAGAACTCTGCTGCTGCGGCGTGGATCCATCACGGCTCGCCGCCGTCGCTGCCGCCGCCGGCTTCTATCGACGCCAGCGCGGAGGAGGCGTCTCTGCCAATACGCTCATTTCCTGTCCGCCGGAGCACAGCGCCGCCGTCCTTCAGCGCTCAACAGGAGAAGCGAAGTGATTACGAGTGAGCGACTTCAATCGAGACACGCCCCGAGTTACGTGGAGCTCCAACAACAAAAAAACCAACGCGAGCGGCTCGGCGTGGAGCTGGACTCGATAGAAGAACGAGCGCAGACGCCCCCTCCGCAGCCGAGCGTTGGCGCAACCGTGGGCCGGAGCCGCTTCCCACCGACAGCCGGACGAGAATAAATACCGGAAATAAAAAGTGAGGTGATTAAAACCGACGACGGGACTCATCTCGAATCTTGTCCACGTTTGATCAGGCGCTCGCGCGGCGAGTTCTTCCCCCCGCTTACCGACGCTTATCTTTCCCTCCCGCAGTAACACTTGCGTCATCTCACGCCGGCAGTAAACATCCACCTTCTTGTGCTGGCAGACGGTTTGTTTTTGCTGCTTCTCGCAACGAATCTCCAAAAATGGGAGCGTATGTGTGTGTACGTGTGTGTGTGTGTGTGTGTGTGTGTGTGAGGCCGGGGTCTCCCGCCACCTGCTGCTGCTGCGTCTGTGTCGTCTCGCTTCTCTTTAAATCGCTGGCAGGCAGCAAACATTGAACCTGCTTTAATGGAGACTCTGCTTCACCTTCAGTGATTCAGGCTGGGAACGACTGACTGAGGACGGTCAAGGTCTTCACACACACACACACGCACACACACACACACGCACGCACGCACGCACGCACGCACGCACGCACACACACTACAACACACTAAAACACACACGCACACACACAATCATGCACTAACAACCACACACACAAAAACACACACTCCCACACACACACACGCACGCACGCACGCGCGCACACACACACACACACAGGGGAAACACACAGAAACACACACTCCCACACACACACACACACACACACACGCACATGCACACACACACTAAAAAAAACACACACATACACACACACACATACCCAAACACAAACACACAATCATGCACTAAAATCACACACAAACACACACACACGCAAAAAGACACACACACAAACACACACTAGAAAAAGACACACACGCATACACACACACGCAAACACAAACACACACACAATCACGCATTAAAAAACACACGCACACACATAATCACTCACGAAAAAAACACACACACACAAACACAAACACACATACACATGCATGCACACACACAAACACACACACAATCACACACTACAAAAAGACACACAAGCAAACACACACACAATTAAAAACACACACACACACAAAATCACTCACGAAAAACAGACACACAAAGACACACACACACTCACTCTCTCTCACACACACACACAAAAAACACACACACACACGCGCACGCACGCACACACACACACACACACACACACACACACAAAGACACACACACACACGTGCGACTCACCACGTTGAAGTCGAGGTTTTTCTCCACCCACTCGGTGGCCGTGTCGAACTCCTCGAACATCTCCATGATGAAGAGCGAGTCCAGAGCGTCCACGATGGTCGCTCCCTTGATGCTGCCTGCGAGGACGAGACACACACGATCAGAGCGGGATCGATGACACGCGGGACGTGACGCGCTTTCATCAGTTCAGCGACAGACTGACGAGTCTTCCTCGCGCCGCGTCTTTCCAGAAACATCCACAGATGTTTATTTGTAGTCCCGTTGTATTTATTCAAGTCCCTGAAACAACTTCAACCGTCTGATTCAAAGACCTTCGAGATCAAGCCGAACGTCGGGAGGAAATCTGGACGCGCGGAACTTCGCGAGCCCAGCCGGAACTCCCACAAACTTCCCTCTGATCTGGTTCGTCAGCGCGCCGTCTCGCCGCCGTCAGCAGGCGGGACAACAGGTGCAGGCGGCGGCCTGACGAGCGCGAGTTAGCCGTCGCGTTTGGAGGTTGAATTAATTATCGCGCCCGACAGATGGTGAGAGGGAGCGATTATTGGTGCTGATGAAACGTCGGGAGGATTGCTCATCTCTGGTGAGGAGGCCCAGAGCGACACACACACACACACACACACACACACACACAAACAAACTTTAAACAGTGACGTTACACAAAAGAGGCGAGACCAACAGCACCAGGACACGTCAACCTCAGAGGGAGAGTGTGAGCGTGTGTGTGTGTGTGTGTGTGTGTGTGTGTGTGTGTGTGTGTGTGTGTGTGTGTGTGTGTGTGTGTG
>JASSRZ010001135.1:0-10873 GCA_032164315.1 Malacoctenus gilli
CGTCAACATTTGTATGTTTACAGAGACACGTGGACACATCAAGATGCTCAAAAAGACACGTGTCCACCAGTGTGTGTGTGTGTGTGTGTGTGTGTGTGTGTGTGTGTGTGTGTGTGTGTGCGGGGGGCTCACTGTGGTCCTGGTTGAACTGCAGGCTGTTGACTCCTCTCTGCTGGGACATGGCGGCGCTGCGAGGACACACGGACACAAAGCAACTCAGAGCCACGCTGTCCCGTTAGCACGAGCTAACAGCAGCGCGTATTATGAGCACATTCGCGACGAGACCGCCGCGCGCCGGCCGCAGTGTGACGTCTTACCGTGGCGACGGACTTCTGGCGGCGCGCGGACGCAAAACAACAACAAGAACGACAAACAACAGCAGCAACAGAGACGCTGTGAAGCGAAGTAAACAACAACGGCGGCGCCGCGACGAGCTTTGTTTTCCTTCTCAGCTGATTGCGACACTGTGACGTACTTCCGGCAAACTTCCGCTTTCCTCCGTAAAACTGAATTTTACACGTTTTAAACTCGGAAAAAAACATGTTTTACTTCTGAAGCACGAAATAAAAAATCAACAAGTTAAAAAAAAAGGTTACTGTGATTTTTTTTTTCAAAATGTCAAACTTAAAGTTCGAACATCAAAGAAATTAAAACACGTGCTGTGATCACAACTTCCTGTTTGTGTGATTTGTGTCCCAGTTTGGAGAAACAGCTGCTGGTGTTTCCAGGTGAGTCACAAACCAAACACACACACACACACACACACACACACACACACACAGACAGAGGCCCAAAGATGTCGTTGGACATCAGCCAATCAGAAGACTCCAAACTAGAGTAGCAGCAGTGTGGAGCACAGAGACGCTTCACAGCTGCTCTCCAGGTAGCAGCAGCAGAACAGTATTTCGTGGGGTCCTGGTTGCGTCTCCGGGACTTCGCGCTCCCATCTGGGCGTTGTCGGTGGACAAACGTCCGTGGGGACGTCGGGGGTCTCAGCTGCGCGGCGCGGCGTCTCCGATTAAGAGCGCCAATCAGACGGAGGTTCTGGGCGAGATGTGGAGTCTGATCTCCTGGAAGGAGCCGCGGCGCCGCCTGCAGCCGACCTGCCGGTCACGTTAATCTGGTTCCAGAGGGAATCTGATCCGACGCCGCTCAGATTCACAGATTAACGTGGCGGACTGATGAGATGGTTCCAGCCAATCACAGCGTTCCTCTGAGTCGCCTTTAGGCCACAGAACGTCTGCTGCCCCCCCCCCCACAGGGACACATCAGCCCCATGGGGGACACATCAGTCCTGAGGGGTGTCCTCTCGGTGCCGTGACCTCCCTGAACGCATCATACAAGATTCAGACCGCTGGCGGTCTGCAGTCACGCAGGCGGGACTCGCCGCTCCTTCAGTCCGAACTCGGGGCATCAATCATTCAGCAGGAGGTTTCGGAGGAGCGAGCGAGCGAGCGAGTCTTTTCGCGGCCGCGGCTCGGTCCTCGGTTCAACATGGTCCCCGCGGGACGCTGTGGTCACGATAGGAACCCTCCTCCTGTTGTGTGACCTCTGACCTCTGACATCACACATGGGAGGGAGGAGCCAATCAGGGCGCCGCCGGTCTGACCTCCTCACAGGTCCGACCATAAAACACATCCGATCAATTTATTCATGTTGGTGTGAGACCAGCAGATCAATGGACACACACACACACGGACACACACGGACACACACGGACACACACGGACACACACGGACACACATGGACACACACACACACAGAGGCCTTTACAGCGTGGACCCTTCTGGATACATGTTCCCTCACCGCTCCTCGCCGCCGCTCCTCGCCACTCGTCTGTCGCCCGCCTTTGACGAGGCGCCTCGCCGCTGTGAGGCGGCAGAGACACTCGCTCCCACGCTGGTTCCCGTGGGGTGGGGGGGTGGGGGGGGTGGGGGTGGAGCTTTAATGGTGCCATAATAAAAGTCATTTTCCCGGTGAGTGAATCATCCGTCTGATGGCGCCTGTGGTGTCGGAAAGAACCGCAGATGTGAGCGGTGGCGTCCTGCAGACGGCGGGGGGGGGGGGCAATGCCGCCGTTGTGTTTTGCTTGTGTTGCTGCAAGACTCTGTGTGTGTGTGTGTGTGTGTGTGTGTGTGTGTGTGTGTGGTGGCAGAGTGCTGTGAATAATTCAGACTGTTTCTGCTCATCAAGATTTCGCTGCGTCTCATTTAAGCGACACGACAACATGCGTGTTCGTTCTGCTGAGCGAGCGATCAGGTGTGTCTCAAACACGTTAAAAAATAAGATGGAGCTCAGACTTTTATTTTGAAAGACACCAAATAATTGAACTGGTGCAGAAAACGAAGTTTAATTTCAGTTTCAATTTTAAACAACAAGTGAGAATCTGAGTTTTACAGTGAGGAGGACAAAACACACACACACACACACACACACACACACACACACACACACACACACACACACACACACACACACACACACTCCTATTGGTCCTCTGGTTCTTTTCTCTTTAGCTGCCTTTCGATGACAGATGGGAGTTTAGTGAGATAGTAACAGAGCTGAAGCTGAAGCTAACTACAGTCGCGAGATACAGTCATTGCGAATGTGGGCGCAGGCTCGTGCTAATGCTAAGTGACAGTGGGACAGCCTTCAGCTGTTGGCGTGCCTTCGTTTTAGCCCCGCCCCCCGTCCGTCCATCTCTAGGTGGGCGTGGCCTTGGGGGCGCGGCTCAGGATCCTCTTGAAGGCCTTCCTGAAGTCGCGGTTGAAGGCGGTGTAGATGACGGGGTTGAGGGCGGAGTTGCAGTAGCCCATCCAGAAGAAGAACTTGAAGAGCGGCTCGGGGACGGCGCAGGCGCGCGGGCAGACCGCCTGCAGCGCGTAGGACAGGAAGAAGGGGAACCAGCACGCCACGAACACGCCCATCACCGCCGCCAGCACCACCGTGAAGCGCTTCTCCCGCTTCATCAGGGCCTTGCGGCGAGACGCGGGCGTGGCGGGGGACGGACACGCCTCCTCGGGCACCAGCCGCGTGCCGGCTGGCGTCAGCACGGCGGTCTTGAACCTCCGGCTCAGACGCGGCGCCGAGCGCCCGCCCGCTTCCTGCGGCACCTCTGGGGTCGTTTGGGCGCCACTCCTCGGGGCGGCGACGGCGGCGGCGTCCTCTGGTGTCTGTGGCGGCGATGGGCGGGGCTCCGGGGTCCCTTCAGCGACTTCCTCTTCCGCTCTGTTCCCTTTCGGCGGTGAAGCTTCGTCCCTTTCGCCACGAGCGTCCATCGTGGCGGCGCCGGCGTTCCCGCCCGCCGGCGCCCTCTGACTCTGCCCAGCGGGGCCGCCGCGGGCGTGGCGCTTGGCGATCTGGTAGATGCGGACGTAGACGAGGATCATGATGACGCAGGGCGCGAAGAAGGAGCCCACGGTGGAGTAGAGGATGTACCAGCGCTCGCTGTTGAGCTCGCACGCCTCCTGCCCGCCGCCATGTTTGTCCAGCGTGAGCAGAGGCGGGAAGGAGATGACGGCGGCGATCAGCCACACCACCACGATGGCCGCCTTGATGCGCTCGGGGTGGCGCTTGGCGCCGTAGGCCACGGGCCGCGAGATGGACAGGTAGCGGTCCAGCGCGATGGCGCACAGGTGCACGATGGAGGAGGTGCAGAAGAGCACGTCCAGCGCCAGGTAGATCTCGCACCACACGGCGCTGAACGCCCAGTAGCCCTGCAGCTCGTTGGCCAGCGAGAACGGGATGACCAGCGTGGCCACCAAGATGTCCGCCGCCGCCAGCGACACCAGGAACAGGTTCTGCGCGCCCCTCAGCGAGCGCGACGTGAGCACGGCCATGATGACCAGGACGTTCCCCACGATGGTGACCAGCATCATGGCGGTGATGGCGACGGCGAAGGCGGCCGTCGCCTGCGGCGTGTACGGCGACGGGCGGGCGGAGCTGCGGTTGCAGGGTCGCGTGCCGGCCAGGAGGCTGACGTTGGGGCGGCCGTGCGCCGCGGCCAGCTCGGACGGGCAGGCGGCGGCGGCCGCCATGATGGAGGCCGCCTCAGGCGGAGCCGCGGAGGGGCGGAGCGCTGCCGGGCGTTTCCATGGAAACCGTCGGGACCCTCAATTCCCGTCGCTGCGCCGCGAGGTCGCAATCTGAAAGACGCACGGTCACATCAGCGGAGTGGGCGGAGCCTCACGCCAAGGGAGGGGGAGGGGGAGGAGTCACCTGATGGAGACGGAGCGCAGGACTGGCGCCACCTGCTGCTCAGACCCAGGAACTGCTCGCTCTGCTGCTTGAGACAACTGAAGAAGATCCTGAGACCTGCCGACCGAACCCGCCGTCTCCCTCGCTCGCCGTCCCGCTCGCCGTCCCGCTCGCCGTCCTCGTCCAGCTGCTGCTGGCGTCCAGCCTGAAAAAAATCCTGCTCGAGTTACAGAGTCTCGTTTTTACCTCGAGGACGACAGAAAGTTACGTAACGCTGAAATAGACACTGCTGGTCAGAGGAGGAGGTGGGCAGGAGGAGGCGTGAGGCAGGAGGAGGTGCGAGGCAGGAGCAGACCAAACTCGTGCACTTTGATCAGCTCCTGCTCCTCCTGCTCCTCCTGCTCCTCCTGCAGACTCACCAGGTCCTGGAGGTCCCCGTGGCTCCTCCAGGAGGACCCCGACTCCTGCTCCTCCTCCTTTATGTCCGTCAGCAGGAGGACCTCTGCGCCTCCTCTCGTGTGTCCGTCAGCACGAGGACCTCTGCTCCTCCTCCTTCTGCTCCTCCCCCTGCTCCTCCTCCCGCAGACACTGAGCTCACTGGGGGGGACGAGCTGCTGTGGACGTCCGTCGTCTTCAGGCTGAGCTCACGATCATCGCGCGGAGGAGAGAGCGCCGAGTTACAGTTACCGCGGGTACGAGTAACTAGTTACTCCGTCGGCTGTTGGGTAAACGGACGGGTCGGAGTGTGATGCTGCTGAACTTGTGTTTCCTGAAACACACACACACACACACACACACACACTGCTGCTGCTTCGTGTCTCACGGTGCTGTGAATATTTCACTGTCAGAAACCACAGATTTCCCACTCAGAGCTGCAATAATCCAGTGAGGTTGCAGCCGCCCACAGAGAGCCCCCCCCCCCCTCACACACACACACACACACAGCTGTCCTGCATGCATTTACAGTCAGTACAGTTTGTCTGTTGGATGTTTTTGTTGTCAGAGTAGAAAATCAAAGAGTGCAGGTTTATATTCCAACAGATAGGAACTCTGTCTGTGTGTGTGTGTGTGTGTGTGTGTGTGTGTGTGTGTGTGTGTGTGTGTGTGTGTGTCAGCAGTTACAGATTCAGACTGAACTTGTTTGTCCTGTTTATTTGTCACATAAACACAAACATCTTCCGCTTCTTTGCCTCTCATGTTGAAGCAGCAGCTGCGCGTTTGCGCCCTCTGCTGGTGAAGCGCAGCTGCTGCCGGGACGCCGCAGGGGGAGGAGCGTCGGTGACGTTGTTACGGGGGCCAGCGATGTCATTCACGGGCGTCACGTTTTCCCGCCCTTCCGGAGGTATGAGGGCGTCTGCGGGGGAAGGGGGGAGGAGTCACGTGAGGTCACAGTCGAAGCCGCTAACGCGGTTTTCCGCCAGAGGATCGAATCTTTGTCCTCGCGTCTTTAGCTTAGCTTAGCTCTCGCGCTCGCTTAGCCCACCACAGTGGTAGAGGCGTCGGACTCTCTGGACGTCCGTCTCCGTCAGTCTGTCCCTCTGGCCCATGTCCTCGCCGTCCTTCCTGGCGACGATGGTGGGCTGGCCGTTGGCCGAGAAGAAGGCTCTGAAGACACAGACCGGAAGTGCTCAGTCTGGGGCCGGTCTGGCCGGAGCAGCCGCCATGTTGGCGTGGCGCCGACCTGCCGTAGTGCAGGATGGAGGCGATGTCGTAGGGCAGCCCGAAGGTTTCGCCGTCCCGCTGCCGGAAGTTCTTCATCTTCCCTGAAACACAGCCGACGTCTCACCTGGGATTGGACACGCCCCTCCCTCCAAACATGGCCGCCGGGCCGCTACCTGGCAGGACGTTCTCAGGCAGGACGGTGACGTGCTGCTGGCGGTCCATCCTGGTGTGCTCGTGGTGGAAGCCCAGCGCGTGGAGGATCTCGTGGGCCACGTTTCCCACACTGCACCGCGGCCCCACGAACACCGGCTGCTCGCCGCCGATGAAGCCCACGAAGGACGCACAGCTGGGACACGTCACACGGCGGTCAGACGGTGGTCCGCGTGAGGGACTCGGCCTCTTGGACGGCACCGGTGAGCAGCACTATGATCATTGGTTCCTGGTACCAGTACCCGCCCCCCCCAACCCCCCACCCCACCGGCCCCGGAAGGTGTGTCAGCGCCAACCCTGTGCCGGTGGTGAAGAGCAGGTGGTCCGTCTCGGTGGTCCTCAGGTGAAAGGTCACACAGGTGTGTTTGGACACCATCTCCAAGGCCGCGAGGATGTCTTCGGTCCGTCCGGCTGGAAGACAGAGCGGCGCGGTGAGCGCGTGCGGCGCTGAGGGGCGTTCGGTTTGCGCACCCCGACCCCCCGCTCACAGATCTCCGGGTGGACCCGGAACGGGAGGTCCAGCGTCGGCCACGCCCTGCCCACCGCGTTCCTGTCGACCTGCGGAGGGGGCGGGACACGCATCAGGCGCTTGCACGCGTCCGCGTGCGGGTGGAGATGCGGGGACTCACAGTCAGCAGCAGGTCTCCCTCCACCAGCGGCTGCGTGTCGGCCTCCAGCTCTGCGGGGGGGGCAAATTCAGACCGGATCACTGAGGGCTGGAGGCGGATCCATCAGGACCACCAGCAGCGCCAAGGAAACGCGGCGGGAAACCGCGTGCGCGCCTGACCCCGCCGGGAGCCGAGCGGCGCCCATCAGCGCGGCTGCTGCTCGGCCCGACGTCGGGTCGACGTCGGCCACGGTGCGCTGGACTCGCCTTCGCTCGTCTCCGGATGGACCTGCACGTGCGGAGCTGCAGCAGAGACACGCGGCGGTTAGTGGGACCTTCACCTGCGGCACGTGACCGACGGGAAGGAAGGAAGAAGCGTCACCTGCTGCGGCGTCCTGCAGAGCGGCCGCGCGCGCTGCAACACAAGTCACAAGGTAAGGGTCAAGTTGGGGGGGGGGGGGGTGAGCGATGTGAGGGAGTCTGACCGTCAGTGGGCATCATCATCATCATCACCACCATCATCATCATCAGCAGCATGGTGCGGGCGCGCGTCCATCAGACCTGCTGCTTCATCAGCCCTGTTAAATGGGAGCAGCTGCGCGTGCTCGCCGGCTGCGCGCAGCTGCTTGGTGGAGAACGAACACGCGCGCGAGTTTCTGCACGAAACAATGAAATACACGCAAATCGGCGTGATGACGTCACCAATGGTTCACTGCTGAAACAAAACTTTCCTAAACTGTGACGAGAAGTTTGTTGGACCACTCTGCGCAGAGTTATGACGTCATGTTCAACATGAAGTTTGGACTGAGTTGATTTGACTCAGACTCATGAGTATATGTACGAATGTGTGTGTATTTGTACTGTATATGTCTGAAAATGACTGATGTCTTGTCTTGTCGCTCCTGCATTGCTGCGGGCGGCCTGTGGGGGCGTCAGAGAGCGGGCACAGACACGGAGGGACAGGAGGAGAAGAAGAAAAAGCCGGAAGTAGAAGTCCGACACGAAAACAAACGCACGTGAAGCAGAACTCGTGAAGGTAAAAATGTTTCACCTTTTAACGCGATTTCACTGCCGTTCTGATCCCGAGCGAGGCTGTTTCTTCCCGGAAGTGACGTGTTGAGCAGTCGCTGTGTTCGCGGGAAGCAGTGGAAAGAGAGAGACTGTTAGCTTTAGCATGTAGCATTGGAAGATAGAGACTGGGGCGAACAGCGGCGAGACCGCCAGTGTGAACGCTTCGATTCGGCTTGACGGCGAAGAGAGTCGAAGCGAACGGACGGCAGAACCGGAACAGCTGGTGTTTAGTCGGTTTAACCGATTCCAGACGAACCGATCGGCTGGAACCTGCAGCAGCTCCGTCTGAGAGTCAAACTGGCCGGACAGGAAGTGTTGGGACCGACTCAGTCTGTGTGTGTGTGTGTTGTCATTGGGAAAAAACCGGTAGAAAGTTGAAACGTTTCCTCGTTTCAGCCTGTTTTGCCGTCATGACGAGATGGGCGAGAGCCAACAACGTCCACAAGCACAAACCAGCCGAGGCCACGCCCTGGAGCCAGCTGAGAGGAGCAGGAGGAGGTGGGAGAGGAGCGGGAGGAGGTGCGGGAGGAGCAGCTCAGAAGGAGCCCATCAGGAGGACGCAGCCCGGCAGCCTGGTGGCGAAGAAGCCGAACCGTAAGAAGAAGGAGTACGCCAACGAGGACGTCAACGGCTTCCTGGAGTTCCTGCAGCAGAACGCGGGGGAGGAGGGGGGGAGGCGGCGGGGGGAGGAGGAGGAGGAGGAGCTGCATGAGGAGGTGCAGACGGCCCTGAGGAAGGACCACAGGAGGGAGGAGCGGCGGGTGAAGCGGCAGAACGACAAGAAGACCAAGATGGTGAGGAAAGCTGCCGGGGGCGGGGTCAGCTCGCAGGCGCCGGTCCCCGATTGGCCGGCGGGACCGGCTGCTCTGAAGGTGCCGCGACAGCCGCGTGCGGACACTGAGCCGTCCGTCCTTGCGTCCCCAGCTGTGTTTCAACTGCAGGAGGCCGGGTCACGGTCTGGCCGACTGTCCCGAGGCCGAGCGCGACCAGGAGATGGGGCGGGGCATCTGCTACCGCTGCGGCTCCACCGAGCACGAGATCCACAAGTGCCGGGCGAAGGTGGACCCGGCGATGGGTGAGGAACGCCTGCCGACTGCGGGGTCGCCCGCCGTGGCGCCGCCGCCGTCCTAACCGCGACGTCTCTGTGTCAGGTGACTTCCCGTTCGCCAAGTGCTTCATCTGCGGCCAGACGGGACATCTGTCCCGCTCGTGTCCCGACAACCCCAAAGGACTCTACGCCGCAGGTAGGAACACCTGGAGGTGACGGAGCAGCGGCGTCCAGATGTTTTCTGTGACCGCTTGAGTCACGATGGAGCCTGAACAGCTCTGGCTGCGTCTGCAGCTGCAGGCGCAGACGCAGACGCAGCTCAGCTCAGCTGGTCCTCGTGTGTCTGCAGGCGGCTGCTGTCGAGTTTGCGGTTCAGTGGAGCATTTCCAGAGGGACTGTCCAGAGCAGCAGGCTGCAGGTCAGTGTCCCCGTTCCCGTGCGTGTGTGTGTGTGTGTGTGTGGGGGGGGGGTGGCGGCACGAGGAACCCCTGAAATGGCGGCGTCTGATCTCGGCGTCGCCGCGTCTCTTCCAGCGAGCGCCGTGACCGTCGGCTGGCTGTCCAACAACATGAGCGCCGACCACGAGGACGTCCACGTCCCCGTGAAGAAAGCCAAACCCAAGCAGAGCAAAGTGGTCACCTTCTGACCGGGGGCCGCGGAGCGCCCCCTGCTGGACTCGCCGCCTCAGGAAGGGACTGATGAGAGCGGAACCTGATGCCGGCCAACGGATCGCCAGAATAAAAGCACGAAGACCAAACATCAGCGCTGAAACCTTCAAAATAAAGCAAAGACTCTGAAGTTTTGGCCACGTCTGAGTCAATCAGCAGGTTAACTCCTGAGTTACCCCCTGAGGTGGAGTTAATCGCCCCCACGTTCTGATCGGTGGGCTCAGTCGCTCAGCGGACCACGGAGGCTCCGGTCGAAGGGCGCAGGTGTCATGTGCAGGAATGACCACGTGGGGGCAGCACCGCTTCAACGCGGCGTGAAGGACGCTCCTCACTGCAGAAACACAAAGCGCAACCGGAGACCAACAACAGCCCGCTGAGGAAACACACACAATTACACACACTGAGTGGTCGAGAGTACCAGTTACACTTAAAACATGTAATCTATTACTCTACCTCCAGAGAACGATGTGCAGCTTTCACTCCACTTTGGAACTTGTCTGTTCAAAGTGAGGTACCAGTACTTGTACTCGAGTACAGTTATTCAGCACTTGGTTCTCAGTGAAGGAACTTTCAGCTGCAAGACTGAAAGCTTCCCGGCAGGGTAAAGTAAATAAAGATGGTGTGTGTGTGTGTGTGTGTGTGTGTAGGGGGTGGGGGGTGGGGCCTCCTGGAGGTTCCCCTCAGAAGACCCCCCACGCCTGCTTTCCACACAGCCTGACGTCCTCATGGAGGCCAAACCAAACTGTAGCCAGACAGCTGCTGCGCTGCCAGTGTGTGTGTGTCTTTGTGTGTGTGTGTGTGTGTGCGCGCCTCATAACAAAAGCACAGAGGCTTCATTCACTGATGTGTCCTGGATCCAATTTGAAGCAGCCCAGAGGCTCCGTTGTCTCCCAGTTGCTTGATTGCCCAACATCCAAACCCACTTTACACGAAACACGCCGGGTCCTCGCTGCCGCCGCCGCCGCCGCGGCTGCCGGGCCCTCGCCGCCGCGGTCGGGCTTTAAGGAGCGGCGAATGAATGGCTCCGGTCCCTCCGTCCCGGGGGACTCCGGTGTGGGTCGGTCCCAGTCCAGCTGCTGGTTTCTGGCTCCGTGTGAACTGGACTGTTTGGTTTCTGAGGCTTTGAGGGGGGGCTCAGACTGGCTGGAGGTCACATCAGTACGAGTCCAGGCTGGAAACGCGTTGGCCTGCTTCTGTGTGTGTGTGTGTGTGTGTGTGTGTGTGTGTGTGTTGCTGCACAATAGAAGCTGATTCATGTTCGCTGCTCAGCGTGTCTAATTTTTGGCACCTCGGCGGCGTTCAGCCTCCAGCAGGAGCGGCTGCTCCAGTTTCTGTGACAGCAGCTCGCCCGCCAGTAAACATGCATGATCCCAGCACGCTGCCCCCCCACCCTCACCCCCCCCCCCCCC
>JASSRZ010001137.1:0-10869 GCA_032164315.1 Malacoctenus gilli
TGATGAATTTCTGTCATTGTGGACTTGCATACGAAGACAAGGACATCCAAAATGTGTAAAATAGGGCCACTTTAATCAACTACAGTTCACTTTATACATCCTACTGCGAAAGTGGCACTGAACTCTATTGAAAGCCATGCCATATCAAAACATTGACAGTGAAATAAAGTAAAAGAGATTGTGTAATTCCGAACACAGATGAGTGTCACTGTCGACTGAAAACCAGTAAAGGTGAGCTGTGTTTGGTTTAATTAGAAACCATGTCATTGGTGCAACATTACAAAAGGTTCTTCGTTATAGTGCATCACTAAAGAAGACATAACATGTGATGTGGACGATAACGTGTTCAAATGTAGACAACAGTGTAAATGTTCCAGTACACGTGTCTTGTTGTTTTCTCACTGCAAGTTTGATCTCTCAGTGGAAGGATCCTTTGGGGTCTTACTAGGAGCATCTTGTTGGAATGTTTTTGGACTCTGTGTTACACAGCCAAGCAGCTGCAGAGAACATGGTCGAACACACCTGCATCAACTGAGGAGATTACACTGTTACAGCACCATGGCAACTCCGATTGTCTGATCTCTAAATGAAATACAACATTAACCTCTGTCCAGATGAACTCGGCTGCTCTCTCATTCTCCCAAGCTCACAGTGAAACAGAGTACCAGAGGGACCCCAGCTTTGTGTATCAGTGAGAGCAATGAAAACCCAAAGAGATATCACAAAATGTATGTATGTATGTATGTATGTATGTATGTGTGTGTGTGTGTGTGTGTGTGTGTGTGTGTGTGTGTGTGTGTGTGTGTGTGTATGTGTGCATGTGTGAAAAGGCTCTATGTGTTTGACAGTGCCACAATGGATAATGTCTTACACACCCTCTCATTGAAAGGACTCGCTTAACAAATTTCAAAACAGTATACATCCTTTTTCATATTTTTGCTGAACTGTCTCAACATCTAGATGAAAGCATGTTCTTTGGAGACTTCTGGCCATGCACTGTCAGCTTTTGAGCTGTACTTTCCAGTACACAAAGAGACCAGCAATAGTTGGCACACAACCAACCTTCCTCACAGTAGAAAAATTGGTATAATATCTTTTTGAGATTGAATAAATCTGTTAATAGACCCATAGCCTCGAACAGTTTCGTTGATTATATCTTACATAATTAACAAAACACTTGAGGTCAACAAGTAAACAAGACCTCTTCTCAGTCTTGTACAGCAGGATCCCACTTTCTTCAGGACCTCCACCGGCTCTGCAACTTAATGACGAGCATCCAAAGCAATCACTCCAACCTCACACCTGCAGTTATGGCTGAGAAACTATCTGGGTAAACAAAATTATGAGAATGTTTACCGACTGGCTAAACCTTCTTGTGAAGTACATATCAATGAAGAAAAAATCTGCAAATCAAATAAACTGAACAGCAGGGTTAACAGAGAAAAAGACATTTATCATTACTATCATTTTATTATAATTAACAATATAACTCTTGCTGCATTGCTGGCGCATGTCATGCTCAATATTCTCAGTTGAAATGCAATTTTGTGTGTCATAATAATGTCTGTTGTCTTCCTACTCATGACAGAAACACTTTGGCCTCAAAGACCAACAGGATCTGGCTGTGTGTGAATGGTGGAGATTTCCTCCTAAGAACGTGGGCTGCTCCTTGGCTTTGGAGGACCAGCTCGGTGGGTGTGCTGAGGCAGCTCCCAATGGGGGTTCCTGCATGCTCTATGGCTGGGCTGGCTGCTTTCACCCAGTGCATTTGGATAGTCTTGTATATCTTCTATTTCGATGCTGGGAGTGATGAAGGAAATCTCTGCCGACACAGCCTTACAATTTCATTGAGCGTTTATTACAAGTATAATGTCGGAGAGATTTGCCTGGACAAAACTTGGAGAAAACTTAGCCAATAACTTTCTAACTCAAAGTTTTCTGTTCATCAGTTTATATAAGTCGCTGGCTCAATTCTACAGAATCTTTGCTTGTGGCTTTCACAGCATGATGATGATCTGGGACCTCCTGATCCCACTATGCTATTTATACCCTTTCAATGGCTAACAAAGGTTTATTTGTAGACAGTGAATTTACTCATTCCTATTCCTGTATAAGTGTATAATTTCTGTAAATTAGAATTTGTTTGTTTTTGTAGCATTTGAAAAAGACATTCATCTGTCCATATATTAGTGGTCATGAACCATGTCGTCTGTCCCCCATTCCTTTCATTTTGCAGTGGCCTCTGATTGATTCAGATTAGAACGACAATTATGACTTGGAATGGTTGACAATCATAATGTAGTACAGTTTGAGACAGGGTCAAGATTCAGGTCTCATATCTGCAGCCGTTCGAAAAGGAACACGAGACAAACACAGAAACCAGAGGGCTTCAAAAGTAGCCAAAAATGATCTGCCATTATTCACATCACCCCTGCAAAGATACCTCTTTGTGCCAGTGTAATGATGAGGTGAGCCACGGCAAAGTGGGAATGGGGGTCAGGGGGTCTGGGACAGCTATTTCATGCTGTCCACATCAACTTTCTACAAAAACCACACATCACACGGTGACCTGGTGAAGGTCTTTTTGGCAACAAGCCACCCTGATCCCCCAGAATTTTACTGGATGTAGTAATGGTCAGCAGTATCAGGCATGACAGTTGGCTCTACAAAGAAGTCTGGGGACATGATGATGATGAGGACGAGGACAAGGACAATGATGAGGACGAGGACGATGATGATGGAACAGGGACACTGTGAGACATGATAGTAAATGAGGAGATGGTACAGGTCAGATAGAAAGGGCAATAACATCGGGGAAAGGTATGAGATGAGAACAAAGACATGAAAGCATATGTGGAAAGTAGAGAAGAGGGTGAATGAAAGAATAGGAGTGAGAGGGGAGAGGAGCTCACTAAGGACATACTTCATACAGTAGACAGGATGTAGCCATACTGGATAATCTACCTCACAGAGGGAAAGCAGACCTCTGGCTTTGTGCCAGTAAGACAATCCTGTCACATGTGCTGGTCAGAGGAGGGAAAATATGAAGACATCTTCCCGTAGTGGCAGCAGATTTCTCTTTCTAAAATCCAGAGGGAAATACACGCAGAGGGTTCATTGTACAGATGTGTGGGGGGTGATTGAACTGCATCAGCAGCTGGCAGATACCAACCCAACATTACTTTTAGCCCTACTTCCTCACCTTGTACTTAAGTAACTTGAAATATACAGCTCTCAATTTAAAGACATGGTTTTCCTTCAAGTACCATTTACCATCCATCCACTGCACAGCATCATCTCCAGGCAAAGGAACAGCTCCAGGGGGAGGAGGCACAACTTTTAAAGCACCCCACCGGGCAATGGACTTCTGAGACTTTTAACTCTCTAAATCCAACTTTGCACCCCATTATTTACGAGTGCAGTATATGTCATGTCTGTGTATATTGTATATATTTTAAATTGTATATATTTTATATTTCTATTGGGGATACTGTTGGAACTATAAATTCCCCTGTGGGAATAATAAAGTATCTATCTATCTATCTATCTATCTATCTATCTATCTATCTATCTATCTATCTGGCCACAACAAAAGTAAATGTTTCATTGCTGCTTAATTCAAAAACAAATGGCCTCTTCAATTTTTTTCAACTGAAAGTGAACTGTCTACTCTGTCAGCCCATAAAAGTTGTTTATGTGAATGGCTGTCAGTATCAGGTGGCATTGAGCCAGCAACTGCTCTCTTTCACTTGGACTGCTGAGAGTAACTAGATTTGTTGCCTTACACTGTTGGCTCTAACGTGTTCCCGGAACCGTTGTGAGACATTAAATGTGGTTGGAGAGCAGGTGAATTGGTGCAACTGTACAAAAACAGTGGCAAGTCAAACACTGACCTTCAAATTATTGTTTAGTGGCATTGAGTGAGTGAGCACCCAACAAGGAAAAGCCATCCGTTCCATACATTATTTTTTCAATCCAAAAACAAATCTACAATTTTATAGTCAACTGATGTGGCAGTCGCAAGATAGTACTCAATTTTTTTACCTTTTGATTTTATCATTTGTCATTTATCACTCAGCCAACTTGTCCCTTTTTTAATTTTTATTTATTTATTTTTTTTTTTAAGTTTTACAGTTTCATCTAGCAGATGCGTTTGTCCAAAGCAATGTAAAACACAAGCAAGATTCAGACAGTATGAAAAACTTCAGTAAATGCGACAAAGTGCTTAAAGTCTTTTTATTCAGCTTTGAATGTGACACGAGCTGCCACTGTAAGCCAGTAAAGAGAGGTTAGCAGTGGGGGTGACATGTGCCCTCTTGGGTTGGTAAAAGACAAGACATGCTGGAGCGTACTGGATCATCTGCAGAGGTCTCAGTGTGCATGTGGGGAGGCCTGCTAGAAGAGAGTTACCATAGTCAAACCATGAAATCACAAGGACCTGTACCAAAAGCTGAGTAACCTGCTGTGTCAGGTTGGGTCTGATCCTCCCGATGTTGTCGAGGGCATACTGACAAGACCGAGGCCACATGTTAGTTGGTTGTCAGTCACTACACCCAGATTTCTGGTGGAGTTTGTGGGTGCAAGTTGATCTGAGTCAAGCACGACATTGATCTGTGGTGGAACAGAGGGACATACTGGAAAGAAAATGAGCTCAGTTTTTGACCTTTTTTGATACTTTTCAAGAGCTGAGTTTACACTCAAAAGGAAATCAGGTAAATTGATAAGAAAGAAACAGTTCATTATAGGTCTGAAGTCATAATGTGCTAATAGAGCGGTCTGACCTCCACCAGCCTTATCAAATCCATCACCATAACGGCTGTAGAACATTCCCACACTTCTGAAACATTGAAAATTCTACAGATATGCTAAATGTTTGTGTAAACTCTAAGCCTGGGCCTGTCACAGGTGAGTGAACCCAAATTCACAGCATAAGGTGAATGTGTCTCAGAGTTAATTTTTATGAAGGCAGTGCCAAAAATAATAGAGTCAAAGCATAAAAACAGATCAACAAAGAGCCCCATGAAGGCTGATTGACAATACATAGAAACAACAAACTTGGGGACACGGAACCAAGAACTGGCTGGAATGACTGACAAAAATAACACAACAGGCAAACCAGAGAACTCAAAGAGGGTGGTGGCAGGACTGACTCATTATCTCAGTTGTGACATTTCTAAATCTTCATTAAAATACGGTCAACTTTAGCTCTTCAGTCTCAGCTTTCATTCCTAATGCACCTATCTCTACTTAAAGGATCCCCAACAAGAAAGAACTGGCAAGCAGAGAACCAGACAGCCCCATTAAATCGTTTTCCATGGCGGGACAGATTGAGTTAGGATTGGATCAGATAGTTAATCCTCTCTACTTGATCTTGCTGTTCTGGTTTGTCTTGTAAATGATTTACAGTGACAATTGTGAAGGACTCTACTCCCTGTAAACTATTGACCTGTCTGGATCTACATGTTCAATTAGGTTTAGTGACATGTCCTGTGTGACAAGTTGATCTTCCACACAGGAAGGGATTTCTGCTGAAGCTGCAGGTCACTTGGTACTCACTATAAAGGTTCCTACTATGGTCACCACTATAGTAGGAGCTTCACAGCTCTTAATATACTATACTACCTTCACTTAAAAAACATGATCAGTGCTGCCCAGTGTTTTTCATTCTTTCTGATTTTGAGCCTGTTATTATTCACCTGACCGTGCACTGTTGTGGGCAACAATTCAGCCGTGGAGGCTGCCCACCGCGTGTTCATTGATGGTCAATCAGCCGATGGATTGTAGAGAAACACAGGTTTATTGCAGAGCTGTGCGCGGATCTCAGTCAGGGCAGCGGAGACGAACAGGAAGTCTTTGGTACATTGTTTTTTATTTTTGTTCAAAGCGCTACATCTGACTCCATATAAGGCATTGTTAAGTGGAACAGCAGGAAAGACCTGCACGTCTGTGGCGGCAGGTTACATTGACAACAGGTGGCAAAGTGTGTGTGTGCGTGCATGCGTGTATGTGGGTATGTGTGTGATGCATGTGTGCTGGTGTGATGTGTGATGGTGCGTATGTAGGTGAAATGTATACAGTGAGGTCACGAGTCAGGGGAGATATGATGGACAATTGTCTTCATTCCCTCTTTAGTGCCAGGAAAGTGGACAACAAAACAGAAATTACAACGGACTGTCCTTACCATCCAGAGGGTCGAGGTGATACCCCAGCAACTTATTGAGAAACATCGTTTATGAGAATGTCTCACACCCTGTGTCTACATGATCTTTGAGAGCTTTTCTTTCAGGGTGCGACTCATGTGCTCAACGTATCCTTGTGACTGCAGATGGTACACCGTGCCAAAATAATGTCTGAGCCCAAGTACAGCTTCAACTTATTGGAGGTGTTTGTTCTTAAATTGATCTCATAGCATATGTGTCATGGAAAGCCGTGAGTCGGTATATAGTGGTTTTCCAGGTTTTTTGTTACGCTATCAGTGTCCTCCTTTCTACATGGCTAAGCTTCCGGCCAACCTGAGAACATGTCCACGATCACCAGGAGATACCTCTGACCTCGAACTGGAGTGATCATCCCCATAAAATCAATTACAACCGGATGCCCAGGGAAGTGTGCCTGATCTGTACCTTTCCGTTAGCAGGTTTGTGTGTCAGTTTAGCATTAAATGTATTGCAAACAGTGCAGTTGACGAGCATGTTGGTGCACGTTTCTTTCAGAGAGGGGTGCTACCATCCTGACAGGCGCCTGAGTACCTCTTCTCTTTCTAAGTGACTAGGGCCATGAACCCTAACAGGTTTACCTTGTTTTTCCCATACTCCATCCTTTTTATCTGCTCCCTTCGCTTTCAATGGACTTTTTCTTTACCGGACTCACCTGATCCTGCCATTTTCTCACTGTTTCACAACCTACTTTTTGGGCCCTCGAGTCGGTGTCCGTATTTACCTCTTCACAGGCTGTGACCATCATGTGTCCTGAAGAGGATTGGTACCCTGCTGCTAACTTGGCCTTTGTGTCTGCTCTGTCATTTCCTTTGCTGACCTCGTCATTCACTTTAGCGTGTCCTTTGCATTTTATAATGGCTACTTCATTTGGTAACATGAGATTTTCTCTGAGTTTCATCATTCTCTGTGGTGTCTGATTGGTGTTCCATCTGCTGTGACATAGCTTGCTCTGTCCCACCTCATGAGTCCCACGTGTACTGCAGTGCATACATACGCTGAGTCAGTGTAGATGTTGACACTTTTGTTTGTGGACAGTCGTAATGCCTCTGACACCACTATTAGTTCAGCTCTTTGGGCTGACTGGTGTCCTGAGAGGCATTCAGCTTGCAATAGTGAGCATGTTCTGTCCATATTTTGCTGCACGATGGTGTAGTGTCTCCTCCCGGCCTTCTTCAAAGCAGGAATTGTTCAAAGGATTTGTTGACACAAATGGTTAATTGAAATTCGGAGTTAATTGTTTACTGGTCTAAGGACCAATGGTCACAAGTTTAGCCTAGAGGAAGAAGCTCAGGATGTCATGAGGATGTCTTACACCTTTAGATTGACAGGAGATGGCTTTCTTTTGTTTCAAAGAACAATTAGATCTGGATCTGTCCCCTTTCATCTATTGATCTTTTCAAAGACTGTCCTGGAGAAGGGAGGGGGCTGAGCCAGCTACCTATATAACCTAAACATCACGAAACTTACAGTTACAAAGGCATTGGCATCTCTTTCTCCAAGTTGGGTCCGGACAACTTGCTTCGACACTGTACTTGTAATAAAAGACTCAAGAAACTACAAGACTGTATCAGCAGAGACTTTCTTCATCACTCCACGCATCAACAAAGAGAAGATACACGACAATGGCACAGGAAGACACGAACCCGTCAGTATCTTTGAAACAGCATCCATCAGTGTAAAGCGACCACTCTGGATTTTCCAATAGGGTGGCGCTTAATCCTTGTCTGATTGTTTGAGCATCAATGACTTTTGTGTCGCACTCATGTGGTTCACCCTCGGCCAGTCCGTCTGCCATGTTAATCCCTTCATGAGTATAGATTATGTGTGGTTGTGACAGTATGTTTTTGATTTTCAATTGCCATCCTGCTGTCATGGTGAACATTTGGCCTGGCACAAACTGCACAACACTGTGTGTGGTTACTATCGTCAATTGATGGTTGAGTACACTGTGTGATATTTTCTGCATGAGTTTTGCAAGTGCTGATGCATACCTGGCACATGGCAGCTGTTTCTTCTCATATGGATCAAGCAACAGTGAGCAGTATAGGCATAACGATCTAGAGCCGTCCCCCTTTTTCTGATAAAGGACCACAAAAACACTGAGGGACTTGTCAGAAACATCGAGAAAGAACATCAAAGTGTAGTCAGGGATCGTCATGTCAGTGGCAGAGGCAAGTGTGCGTTTCAATTCAATAGGCGCAGTGTCAGTGGGGAGTGTCCAGTCAAGCAGAGCAGAGAGATTGTCCATACCTGCTTCCTTCACCATGTTTTTCGGTGGTTGCGTCACGTTAGAAAAAGTCAGGAACGTAATCTCGCGAGTAATTTGTCAGACCCAAGAAACTCAACATGTCTAACGGTTTTGGGTTTGGTGTGGTGTAGGATCGTAGAATGGTGTGAGGAACTGAGCCTAGTTCCTTGATGAGAGATCGCGATTGAAAATGCCAGGAGGAAGTACAAAACTCTGAGGAAGGCGACAATACACATATCATTGACCTTCAAATATGAAAGAGAAGACCGACTGATCAGAAGGACGGAGCGGGAGACAGAAAAATGCGTTAACCAAATCAATGCACAAGAAATATTGGTGGTTTCCTCCCTGCCGTGATGTCGTGAAATGATGTGTGCGAGGATGGTGGGAAGGGGAACAAAAGAAAGTAGGATCTTGTAAGTGTCTGAATGGAGAATACTGCATGTCAGTGATGGTGGTAGCTTGCCAATCAGTGCCTTCCACAGCCGCTTTAGTCATGGGACCCAGGTCTTTTGCCTGGTGCGTTGGGGCAACGAGAAGGGTAATGTGTGGTGCACAGGGTGGTATTAAAGGACCTGGTGGGTGACTCATCCGGTACCACTGTGACTGGTCAGGGGTCAGTGAGGTGGACAAGGCCACTCCTTGGTGAAGGGACCACTCAGTTCCCACAATGCTCTGAAACTCTTCCTGATAGCACACGTCACCGTTTCTATCATAATAAATGTACAATGATATGGGTCAGCAGGCGGATGATATGGGCACAGAGACATACACCACGGCAACCAGGCACTCACAATAGACCACAGTGACAGCCAACTGGATGAAGACGTGTCCAATTCAGCCAAAAAAATGTCTGCAGCAGGGTTGCGCAAGTCGGGGAGCTCAACATCGGTTACACGCAACTGTCCATAATTGTCCAAAATGGGATTATATCCACACACAAAAGAGGCTCCATTTGGAAAAATCAGCAACAGTCCATCAGACGTACATTTTATCATCACAGCTAGTCGTAAAAGCATATCTCGGCCCAGTAGATTCAGCGGGCAACATTCAGCCAAAACAAATTGATGTCGGAGAGTCTGACCGGCGACATTGACCACAGTGTTGTCGTGAAAAACAAAGCCTGAAGTGTACCCGAGAAGCCGGTTAGTGACACAGAGGAGGATGTCAGTCTGGCACTAGGTGTCAAGTAGTTTATGGTAGAGTGTTGGGCACCTGTGTCTACGATAAAGTCCATGTCGAGGTTGTTGACGGACAGACAGATGCATGGGTCCGACAGCCCCGTTGCATTGTTGGCTTCAGGGCCCCTTCATCTGGGGTACTGTCCACCTGGACCTTGGGGAGACAAGACACTTTCCTGGACACTTTCCAGGTACCTTAACTCTAAATATCCATGTTGACAAGACAAATGATACTCTCTCTAGTGACTTTTTATCCTGTTTGGACGATTTTGGTTTATGTCATGTCAATTTTCCAACCTACTATAAAGGCCACATCCTGGACTTGGTTTGCTGTTCTGGCGTCTCCCCCTCTGATTGCAAATCTAAGACTGTTGCTTTCTTGGACCATCTGCTCATCACTTTTAATATCAACCTCCCCCTGTCTAAAGTCTCCCTCCCTCATCTCGTTTTGGAACGATAAAAACATTAACGGTCACAGAAATGACTCAGACTCAGATGCAGGCACACAGACAAGGCAGAGACAGACTTGGCACGGGAGAAAAATGTATTAATATGAAACTAAAGTACACAAAACTAATCATAAGGAGCTTGCTCCAGGACTGGATGCAAGTCGCAGTGAGAAACTCAAAACGCTGCCCTCCAATGGCAGGATAAGAAAGAACAGTCCAAAAAAACAAAAACACAATCCCTAATACACTAACGGACCGGGGCTAAGTCCAAACACTATTCAAAGCTCGACGAACCCAGCAGGAGATCAGGGAGATCAGGCTGTAGATGCAGACAGGGCTGGAGTGGAGGCAACAAGGTCAGGTGGTGTGCAGAGGTGCGCAGGGAGGGAATAGGGATCCAGGAGGGGAAAACCAGAGGGGAGGCGAGGACTGGATCAGATGTATATCAAAGACAAGCTTTCAGCAGGACAGATACAGGTGTTGTGCCTGGGTACACGCCAGTGTAAGCTGGTCCTACCGGCTTACACGGGGCACCATTAAGGTTGGGGATTTTTGGTTATTGACAATTTATTGCTAAAAGCAATAAAATTATAAATTATAATGATCAGTTATAATTTTAATAATGACAGGGCACCACCCTGTGAACAGGGATCAATAACCAGAACAAACAAACAGTCTCTAAATATGGGGATTTATCAAATAAATCACCAAAGTTGAAAGGTGAAATCGAGCACTGACCGTAGACCCAGTAGTTATCACAAGAAGCACACAAT
>JASSRZ010001138.1:0-10869 GCA_032164315.1 Malacoctenus gilli
GTGTGTGTGTGTGTGTGTGTGTGTGTGTGTGTGTGTGTGTGTGTGTGTGTGTGTGTGTGTGTGTGTGTGTCAGTGGCTGTCCACACCAGCTGTTGTGTTTGCCCCACGGCTGCTTTCTTCCCTCACGCAGGCCCGCCGCTGTGACTCGCCGCTCCGCTAGCGCTGCGCCACGCTCACCCGAGGCGCTCGCGGTTCCGCCATTGTGACGCGCGGGCCAGTTACATGGCGATTAGCGGCGCGGCTCGCGGCGCACGCCGCGCGCATACAGGTGCATCTGGAAAAGAATGAAAAGTCAACAGCTCATGAAAAGAGTCCAAATCAGATCAATGGAGTTCTTTTACAGAGAACTTCTCATTCACCAAATGTCAAAGTTTGGTCGCTTTTATTTAGACTCAGTGTTCAAAAAATGTTTTAAAAATTGTGACTGAAAAATACAACCTGTTGTTGACAAAATGTCAGGACGCGTCTTGATTTTTTTTGTGTTTTTTGAAAACATCAGATCATTAAAAAAAAAAAAGAAATGTGATCAAACTGAATAAAGTTTGCTTCAAAAATGAATGAAAAATAGAATATTCTGATAAATTTGATCAGGAAAAATACATTTATGATCATCAAAGTTATGTATTTAACTCAAAAATGTGTGAAATTCAACAGAAACAAGGAGAAAAATATCAAATCTGGATTTAAAGCGATAAAATGAAGTTATTCTTAAAATTTCTTGTTGGAAGATCAATTATTTGGGAAATAATAGTTTGATTCTTAAGAATCTAATCAGTCGATGAACTGAAATATTTGGGAGATCAATCGCTCGGAGCAGCCCGGCAGGCGAGGACCTGCAGTAAAGGAGCGAGACGTTAAAAAGAGGTAAAAATCCTATAAAAATGTGAGTTAACTCCAATAAAAAGTGAAATAACAGGACGAAGAGGTCACCGGTGTGTGCGTGTGCGCGCGTGTGCGCGTCTTTCTCCTCTGGAATCGTCTCGCTGAATAGAAAGTCGCAGTGAAATGAATGTTTAGAACAAAGCGCGTCTCTTGTGCACTTCAAACCGAGTGTGAATGGGCGGCGGATTCAGACGGCTTGTGTCTGTTTTCCCTTTCAGCATGCGGCGGCGCCCCAAAGAGAGACCTGCACCTAATAACCTGATGGTAAGTTAAACCGCGCCTGCCATTGGCGGCGCTCCAAGGACCACAAAATGTAAGTTTTGAATAAGTGTGCACAGAGGGTGATCATATTCATGCATTCCAATAAAGATTCAATTAAACATAATTTCATTATCCAACTGGCTTTTGGAAGAAGTGATTGTATTTTTCGCAATGATTGAGGTGTGCGGGGTTCAAGGACCCTCCAAGTTGGCATTGCGGCGTGCAAACAACAGTAATGAACTTTTTGCCAGCAATGAGGGGTGTCAGAGAGAGGGCAGCCGGGGACCTTGAGGTAGGATGGAGACCTACTTCACGAGTAATTTGTTTGATTCAGCGCGGCTGAAAGAACGAGGCCGAGCCGTTGTGCGCGAGTCAAATCGTTCCGCTTGACAAAATTAAGTTTTATAGCCTAATGAAAATCTGATCAACCCACAAAGGGAAATTATTCTTGAGTGTCTGCGCTCGTGCCTCGTCTCTGTGTGTGTTCGTGTGTGTGTGCGCGTGTGTGTTTGTGCGCGCCGCCCGTCTTTGTGCGCGCATCAGTAAGAAAACTTCAACGCATCGTCTCAACGCCGTTCGCTGCCGAACGCAATCAGTTCTCAAAGTCGCTGCTCTGCGCTACAACTCCAAACAATTTCCAGGAGAGTTGAACTCGTTTTACTCCGAGTACACGCGAGACTTTTCCATCAGCGTCGACTCAACTCCACCGGGTGTTTCGGGCTTTTCCTTCAGGTGATACTTATGGCCACCAGGTCCTTTTCTAGTCCCTATAATGGAGTCAAGATGATAATGTGACGTCATCAGACTGCTGGCCTCTGATTGGCCAGGAAATGTTGTCACTTTGTGACCAGATTTGTCAAAACGTCTCTGAAATCCAACGAATGTTCTAATTCGAATCGGGCGAATTGTTTTGAATGCGAGTTTAGAGTTAACTGCGTGAGTTTCACTCCTGACCAGATTAGTGAACTCTGGCCTCGCAGTAGGTGTTGGTTCTCCGGCTTCTTCCGATGGAGACGCTCTCCGGCTTCGTCCCGTAACGTCTCTCGCTGGCCAATCAGACGCCTGCACCTTACCTCGCTCAGAAACCGCACCCAACTAGGCACTAAAAAAGTACCTCTTTTAGCTGGAACTGCGGCCTTATGGAGAACGAGCGGCGGGAGAAGCTGCCGGTCGAAGCGTCCTGTCATCGTTCGCGGCTCCTTTATTTATGTCTGACACGTTTACAGGAGACGTTTCCGCCGTCGGCTCCGTTTTCCTCTCGGCCGTCCCATTAGCACTCGCGAGCGGCGGTTTGCAAACTGGCTTTTAAGAGCTGCGACACAGTCGGGCTCCCGTGTCGAGGCCGAAAGGGAGCGACAGCCGGGTCTGGGGAGGTTTGTCGTGGCGGAGGGGGGGGGGGTGTAAATGTGGAGCTGCTAACAGGTCGCGTGTTCTCAGTCTCACACCAGAAAGGAGGGGTGAGGAGGGGGAGGGAGGGGGACGGTAAGGCGCTTCCGCATGAAGCAGCTTTATGTTTGGGAGCCGTTGCTCAAACCGTCTCAGTTGGAGCGTTTGGTTGTTTTTTACTGAGCTGCAGCACAGCAGCTCCATCAGAGTTCGAGTGTCCGTTGCTTGAAAGTGTCACAACTTGACAACGTGACACTCGCGCTCCGTTTTCAGGGGGTTTCTCTTAGTTTGAGCTTCATTTCTACACATAAACATGCAGGAACAAAGATCACATCAGCGAACTGCATTTTTAGCTTCTCGGCGAGTTGCGACACTCGATGGACTCTCTCGTGGCCATACTGGGGGCGAACTCGCCCGTTTTTGATCACTGGGTGGCGTCCAAAGTTGTTCACGAAACATCGTCATGAAAACGTTGAGAACCTGCGAGTTGTTTCATCTTAACGACAGTCGAGCAAAAGCAAAGCAAATCCTTGTGTCTGCGCGACGGCCTCACTGCACACCTGCAGCCTCTGGTTGAGGGGCGTGACTCTGCACGAATGCTTCCTGAAACAAGCAGCTCTGAGGTGCATTTATTCAGCTTCAGCCATCCTTCTGTTTGCTGGTGTAAACGTGGTGACACCAAACTGTGGTTCACTGAACAGCCAGGAAGTGACATCATTGTTTGAGCGATTCGAAGGACTCCCGAAAGAGTCAAGTCAGCCAAAACTGAACGATTTGATTCTCGGCAAGCTCCTCAAGGCGACGCCATGGTGGAGCGCGCAGCGCCATCGCCGCTATGTTTCGGAGGGTCTCCGACCGTTTGCGTCGCACAGAAGTGACGTGACACGTTGCGTCTTGTGTCGAGACTCCGCCCACGACGGGGCGATTCCCAGCCGTACCGGGAAGCCGCTGAAACTGAGCGGCGATGAGAAGAGTTTCAAAGCGGCTGCCGCTTCCTCTTGACCTCCGTCTTCCCCCCGCCTGCGCTCAGTCGCTCGGGGTGGCCGTCGCTCACTCGCCGGCGTCTCCTCGGCTGCTCCCGTCAGTGTTTCCCCTCCCCTCGCTCCCCTCGCTCCCCTCCACCCTTCCCGCTCTGCCCCACTTCTTTCACATCCGCCGCGATCCCTGCGCTCTCCCCCCCCCCCCCCCTCCTCTTCCTCCTCCTCGAATTTCCACTCCTCTTTCTTTCTATTTTTGCCCGCCTTTCCTTTACCTATATTTTGCCCTCCTGCCGGCCCCTCATTGCTGCCTCTGCCCGTGATGAACTGAGATGTAAGGTCATGGATGCCTGCCTTTGTGGCACCAGCCTGCTGATTGTCTCCCCCCTCCCCCCTCCCCCTCCCCCCTCCCCGCTCCCTCAGCCTCCTGAGTACATTAAAACACTTTACCTATTCTATCTGTATGTTAATGCACCCAGCGCCTCCCTCCCCCTCCTCCCCCCTCCTCCCTCTTTGCAGCAGCACCATTTGCAGCCACTTTTTATCCGCGGGAAGGTATTGCGGGAAATCGCACAATGGGGCAGACGCTGAGCAAATAATGTTGTTTTATGAGCGCCGGCGCTCACCTCGTGGCCGGGGTTTGCTCGCCCGCTTTTCAGCGCGTGCCTCCCCTAATCACTGCCATCGCTTTTTATTGATGTCATTATTGTCCCAGGGATTTGATCCTATTAGACGCCCGTTTAAAGGGGGTCTCCCGTCGTGTCGCGTCGCCGCGCCGCTCGCTGACGGCGTCCGTCCCCGAAGCCCGACGCAGCCTGTTAAACGGGCGCCGCTCATGCCGCGAATATTTGATCCCGTTTCGGTTCGTGTTTTTTTTGTGCCGTGCGGTGAAAGGAGACGCCGTCTCGTGGACCCGTTCCCGGCATGAATACAGATGAGTGAGCGGGGGGTGGGGTGGGGGGGGGTGCAGTAAGGAGTAGGGGGTGCTCCAGATAACAGGAGGATCATGGGAAGTGTCCTTCTTTTAATTATTATACAGCGTTCGACAGCAGGAGGTTGAACATCAACGCGAAAGGACGCGCGCTTCATCTTGGTTAACGCGGAGAGAGGCCTCGTTTTTCTCCATAAACCCTTAAATGTCATCACCTCACACTCCGTGTGTGTGTGTGTGTGTGTGTGTGTGTGTGTGTGTCCCCTGCTCCGTCCCTTCACGTCTTGTGGGGACACTCTTGACGTGTCTCCAGTCCAAACGCAGACACATACCCGCTCTCGTTCACACCTGTGGACAGTTCGGCGTCCTCCATTGACCCCCGTGTGTGTTTTTTTGGACAATGGGCGGAGCCCCCCCCCCCCCACTGGGTTTGAACCCGACTTCAAATTAAAGCCCCTTTGTGCCGCCCAGCAGATCAGAGACGTAAGCGTAGCCCTGGTCCGAGTCCAGCCGCTCGGGCTTGAATTAATCAAGAAGAAATATCAAACTGCCCGCAGATCAGTACTTGATATGCGGTCTCATTAGCAGGCCTTTTGTCGGCGGCGCAGAGTCACATGACGAGCCGTCAGCGAGGAAAGTGAGGGTGTTTTTCTCTCCCCCGCGCCGATGCATCTTTAATGGACGACACCCTATCCTGTCATCATAAGCTAATGACGTGGGTCAGCCCAGGAGAGACTTTCCATTGGCTCGCCACCAGCGCGCTGCGTGTGCAGGTGTTTGGTGGTGACCCGGCGTCCCGTCTGAGCCCCTCCCCCCTCCTCCCCCTCCTCCCCCCTCACCAAAACAGTCTGGCTCCCTTTTATTTTTAAACATTCAACTTCCTAAAAATACAAATCTTCTTTTTTTGATCGAAATACAAACACAATATCATCAAACGCTTCATTTTTTTGTGTCAAATCGACTTAAACTGATTGTCTGTAGCGTCTAGTCTGTCCTCGAATTTTGGACTTGAGTTTTTGAAGCCCGTTTGTAGTTGAACTCAGCGTTGTGTTCACTGTTCCTTCTGCTCTTGTGTCCATGCTGTCTCGTCCTTTCGTGTTCAGATTCATGTTTAAGTGCTCGATACACCACCTGGTGGTACAGAGTGGTAATACAAGCTACAGTTAGTTAATGTCCCATTACAAGAGCGTCTCTCTTCTTTCTCATGTTTTTTCATTTATGTTGATGACATTTGGTATAAATAAATAGTCGGCAGTTAATATACTGACACTTTTGCTCACCAGGTGGCAGCATGGAGTCCGTTTTTTTAAGTTTTTTTCAATGTTTAGTTGTGTAAGAGTTTAACCCACCTTCCTACATGAGGCGACACTTGTTCAGTCGTGTCTCGTTGGCCTGATAACAGACTGTGACTCAGGGCACCTCTAGTGGTAAAAAGCGGTATTACAACGCCGGAGGAGCCGAGGTTCGCTGGAGAGTTAGCGTTCTACCTTCAGTTTTAGATCCTTGCAGCATTCGAGCGCAGACGTCCTCCAAATGACTAAACTGCTGTTTTGTCGTGTTTTGGATCTTTTTGTATCTTTCTTTACTGAAGCTTAAAAGCGAAACCAGGAAGAATGATTCCTCCTCTTTTAAATTGTTTGAATGTGTTTTGATGGACTTTTTTTTTTCCTCGTCCCCGTCAGCCTTCACACAGCCTTTTAGCACCCCTGTCAGTGCCGCACCCTCCCCTTTCTATTCATAGGCGCGCGCGCACACACACACACGCGCGCACGCACACACACACACACACACAAAGCAACACACACATTTTTCATAGCACTCTTTCAACCACGAAAAAACCAGATGAGCCCCTCCGATTATCACAAAAGCAACCCCCTCTTGTTTCTGCCTGTCCCCTGTGTTAGGGCTTTAACACACACGCGCGCGCACACACACACACACACATACACACACACACACACACACACACATGCACACACACACAGAGTAACATGAGGTTGTGACCACTTCGAATGACAGCAAGTATTAAAAACTGAGATGTTTAATAATTATTTTGTGTGTGTGTGTGTGTGTGGGCGCGCGCGCGCACTTGTACACCACCTCACGAGGACATTTGTCCCCGTTATTTGTCGTTAAGGAAATCAGTATGAATTGAGGCAGAGACGAGTTCGATGTAACTTGAGGCCGACTGTTATTTCACGCGACTTTCAGCTCATTTCAGAGGAAAATCAGCAGGAAGTTTATGTAAATCAATTCACTTCAAGACCGATTTGCTGCATTTATGGGTGGTGACGTAAAACAGGAAGATCGGTCAAAATAAATTCTTCCTCAGAAAGAAACTTCATGTAACATAAAGCTGTCAAATGTGTCTGTTTTCACTCCTCCTGCAGCCAACTTCCACAGGGAGCCGCAGATTAGTGTGTAAATCTGTAAAGACCTACTTTTTCATCTTGCACCTTTCTCTCATCACACACACACACACACACACACACTTTCCATGTTTCTTCCAACTCCTTCTAATGAGGTGATGACCACTCCTTTGTTATAATTGCCTTGAACTCCTTTTAATTTCTTCTGAGCGTATTAATCACACGCAGACTTATTTAAGATCACATAAACGAATGTGGGACGGAGGCGACCCGTCCACGCCCCCACCCCCCCCCCCCCCCCGGGTCCGGGCCGTTCCTCGCAGGTGATTATCCCGGTTTGATGTGACCGCGCTGTGATTAATGTAACTCTCTGAGCGCCCCCTCCCCTTCCTTGTTCCGCCGCCATGCGCTCGCCGCCGCGGCAGAACGCGCGGCGGCCTCGGCGACCCAGCCGAGAAGCCTCTGAGTTCTTCACAGGTTTCATGCTTAATTTAAGCTGCGGCTAATTTAATTATGAGATTATGTGTCTGAGCAGAGGAGCGGCAGAGTAAGTACTGTATGTAATATGCTGCGGATACTTACCCAGACGTCTGAAGTCTGCAGCTCGGTGGTACTTTTAAGGAGAAACGTCTCTTTTTACCGCTGTAAAACTCTGTGTGACGGCGCAATTTGTAAGAACGTTCCTATTTTGAGTTTTTCCAAATATTATAAAGTGACTTAAAGACAGAAAGTTGAAAACGTAGGACGTGTTTGTCCTTGTGAAGGAGCTACAACCTGCAGTTTTGAACTAAACCTTACTAAACTCAAAGCACAGATTGGTAAAAGTTTTTCTGTCCTCGTTGAGTATAATCATCAGTCCAACGACACATCTGTGCTCAACATCTGTAGGGTCGAGTCTTCTAGTATTGTCCTGACTATTACCAGCTCAAACTGTGACACGAAGTTGTATAAAGCTGCAACATGGCTGGATGGAGACTCTTGAAGTCATATTTTGGTTGCTGCGTGTAACTGGAGGTGATGAATCTCGGTCCCCGCGTTGTGTCCCGTTACCTGGACGCCTCCCCTTCGGCGGCCCGTTTTGCATCAGCTCCAGAGTTATTGTGTAACTTCATCCTCAGCCGCCGCCAGTTTGGGTTTCAGGCGTCCGGGCGGCAGTTAGGGTTTCCGCGGCGACGGCGGCTCTCCTCCGTCCAGGTCGGATTCCCTTCGGCGGACTCGGGGCCTGTCAGGGTTCGTCTCCGGAGCCCGTCAGGACCCGCCTCCTTCCCCTGTCCGTCCCGCCGCCCGTGATGGATGGGACGGGCACACAGCTCAGAGGGGCGCCCAGGAGTGTCCGCCCCACCCGTCACACACACACACACACACACACACACACACACACACACACAGAAAGACACACGCTCGCTCTGATATGAGAGTAATTAACCTCGGACTGCGTTCACCCCAACTGCCCAGCGGAAGGACGACAGGATTGATGGAGCTCCTCACAGTCCTTAACAGTTTGCACAGTTTAGTCAAACTCGCACCAGTTTAATTTAAACATTAAAATCACCGTTTAATGTTCAGGCCCGTAAAAATAGCAAGAAACCAAATTTTCCGTTCGGAATCGAGAGAAATTTCGACACGTTCGCGTTTCCCTCCCGTCGTGTTGCTTCCTCAACATTATTTGGAGGTTTCTTTTTTGTGTGTCACCACAAATAGACGAGAATAGTCCCAGGAGGGACAAAGTGGACCATCTCCACCAGTCTGTCCTACTTTGTCACTAATCTTCCATCATCTGCACCAGTTTGCGTGTTGCTGGGGGGGAAGAAACAGCCGACAACACGGCTCACCTTCAACTCACTTTCCGCCTCCGTTTCCTCTCGGACTGGCGGTGGCGCTGTCCGCCGGACGCGCTCTCTGGCGTCCTCCGCTCGTAGGACGGTTGGAGGTTCCTCTGTCTCCTCGCCGGGATTGACTCGGGGCTCCGCGCGGCGACGGCGTCTCGTTGTTAAACGCTCGTGCGGCTGAAATCGTTGTTGACAAGTTAATTTCAATGTCTCGACCGTGGCACGTTCGATCTAATTGGACACGGAGACGCCTCGGATTGAATCCGTCACCAGCCGGAGCTGATTTGTCTCATTTACAAGCTCCTCCCCCTCTCTCACCTCCGACCCCCGCGTGACCTCCCTGACTTCGCCGCGGATCGTTTTCAAGACGCCCCCTTCATTCCTGGAGCCAAATGAGTGAACGCGGCCTGAATTCAGGGTCCCGGTGAGGACAAAAGATCCGCTGGGGAACCAAACCAGGAACCTCGATCCTTCGATCAACGTTTTGGTGTCAAACATGCGGCTCCTCCAGAGGAGTCCCAAGAAATTTCGACTTCCTTTTTTCTTTCTTGAGGAACAAACTCAATTCAGGAGAAAAAAAACAGACAAAGGATTCTTGATCTCATCAGATTTGACTCTAAACTGAGCTCCGACTCGAGCGAAGGTGTCGCGTCAGTTGGTGTTTTTACTTCAGTACCCACTGGGTTCTTCGACAGCAACACACACTTGTGTTACCATTTGCGTTGACATTCCGATTGTGTATGTGGAGTTTTCAGCAGCACCAAACGTCAGCTCTAAAATCTCCATTGGAAAGTTTCAGCATTTGTTTCTGATTTGTTGTGGCCCGACATGGAGAGATTTTCTTGTAAACGCTCTGACTCCAACCGATCGTTCAACCTGCATGCTTGGTTTTTCCGAGTCCGTTTGAGTTTCGGTCGAGTCGGTCTGTTTTGGTCCCCGACATCAATCCAGGGAACATCTGTGACTGACTGCTGGGCGATCAAAGGCTTTTCTCGCCGTTATTGGAACCGGCACGCTGAACTGAAGTTGTCTAAAGCTGAATAGCAGCCGAATGAATCAGATTATTGTTAAGCTTGTGCTCTCTCCAGACCTCTGACAGTCCTTGTTTTCACTGGTTCTCATTTATATTGTGGTTTAAATAAGTCGTGTCTGTGTGACACTGCTTTCAACACGGGACTGAATCCAAACACTCGACCTTCAGATTAACTGTCAGGTGATAAAAACATGAACTGATGCAGTAATGAGTCTTTGTCGTAAAAAGGAGAGAAAATGATTCCAGCTATTAAAACAATGTTTGTTCTCATTCTACATTATTAGTTTTATGGGGGAACAGATTGAGGCCACAAACATTAGCGCTGCTTTCTGCGAGGTGTCGTGATTCATAAAGCCACGATCGAAGCCTCGTAAACTAAACAGGGACGTCGTTAACGCCTCTTAAATATTAACGGCCGACAGATTTGGGTTTGAATGCAAAATGTTTAACGAATGGCTCGTCGGGAGCCTTCGGAAGAAATATCGCGGCGCCGCGATGATTGACGGGAGTCGTAACGAGGTGCGAAACGAGCGCCGTCGTAAAGCCGCTGAAACGAACCAAGCGGAGGATTGACGGAAGGCGAGCCGCGGAATCGGAACCGCGATTAAGACGTGTGTTCATGTTTTCTGCGCTTGTGGGTTTTGTGAGCGTCGGGATGACCGACGGGAAGGAGAAGGACAAGTTATAGAGCTGTGTGTGTGTGTGTGTGTGTGTGTGTGTGTGTGTGTGTGTGTGTGTGTGTGTGTCTCTGTCTCTGTCTGTCTGTCTGTCTGTCTGTGTGCGCACGCATGTGTCGTCTGTGTGTCTTTGTGTTTTGTGTATACGTGTTTTTGTGTGTCTGTTTGTTTCTGTATGTCTTTGTATGTATGTGTGTGTCCTTGTATCTGTGTCTGCGTCCCTGCCTGTCTGCTTCTGTGTGTGTGTGTGTGTGTGTGTGTCTGTGTCTGTGTGTCTGTGTGTGTGTGCGTGCATGTGTGTGTATCTGTATCTATGTGTGTCTGTATCTGTGTGTATCTGTTTCTTTGTGTGTGTGTGTGCGTGTGCGTGTGTGTGCGTGTGTGTGTGTGTATCTGTATCTATGTGTATCTGTGTGTATCTGTTTCTTTGTGTGTGTGTGTGTGTGTGTGTGTGTGTCGTGTGTATCTGTATCTATGTGTATTTGTATCTGTGTGTATCTGTTTCTTTGTGTGTGTGTGTGTGT
>JASSRZ010001139.1:247-10865 GCA_032164315.1 Malacoctenus gilli
AAGAACAAACCGAGTGGCTTGACCCAAGGAGGAAGAGGGGGAGAAGAAAGAGAGAGAGAGAGAGAGAGAGAGAGAGAGAGAGAGAGAGAGAGAGAGAGAGAGGGAGAGAGAGAGAGAGCGATGGCAGCAGCATCATCATCAGACTTGCTTTTGACCTCAGCCCGCGCGGCGCTGGATCTCGACGGGTGGCGCGAACCTTTCATAGACGTCCGAGTAAACAAAAACAGACCACCTTGCTCTGGCGAGACCACCTCTGTTTCTGTGTTTGGCTAAGACAGGGAAGGGGGGGCCCCAAGGGGGGGGACGGGGGGGGGGCTGGATGCAGAATGACGTCTCTGTGGACATAAGATGCTCGATCTGGAGAGAAGCTCTTCAATCAGAAAAAAAAAAAAACTCTAACGAGAACGGTTGCCACGGCGATTCCCGCCACTCCGAGGAGAGGGGGGGGGGGGGGGGTTGAGACGGCGGACGAGTTGGTGCCGCGCTCGTGCGGCCGAGCCGTCACTGAGCGGGCAAAAAAAAAAAGCAGCGGGGCGCTCTCACAACACGGCCGAGTCAAAGTGTGACGAGGCGACGTCGTAGCCAGCGCGTGTGTGTGTGTGTGTCGGGCTGAAAGCTGGTGACTAATTGCTTTTACTTGCGTGTGTGTGTTTTTTTTCTCCCCCCCTAATCATAATTACCGCATTATGCAGCAGTTTGATGTAGGCGGGAGCATAATTAGTCCAACAATCCTCTTCTTTATGTGAAATACGGAGACAGCTTTACCTCCGAAGAAATAAAATAATGAAGGTATCCATTATTTTTCACAAAATAACGAGCAAAGACTAGAATTTACAGATATGTGGCGTTCCTTTCATTTCGGCTTTATTTTGAAAAGCCCAGCTTCGACGCAGTCACGACAAGTGAAAGAACTGACGAGTTCGTTTCGATTCCTGAGCAATTCGGAGATGTCGGGCCGACGCGCGAACGACTAAATGAGTCCCGGCGGGGCCGCATCGCTCAGCCCGAAGGACGGAAGCTTTAAATATGGCGTCGCTGCTCCTGTTACACCAAAAAGGTTCAAAGGTTAAAGACATTCACAGATGAATATCTAAACCAACATCGCCTCCCGGATCACCGGCGTTCTCGCAAGCGGAGAAGAACTACAAGGCTGGAACGAGTGGAACTTTGTCGGGGGGGGGGTTAAAAGTACACGTCTGCCGGCCCGAACGCTTCGCGTCCCTCGGTCGCGAAGCGGACGGCATCGAGCTTCCTCTCGCTCCCGCCGGGTGCGGTTAATCGCTCGTTTGTGATCTCGCCGCAACGGGCTTCGTTAACGGTCGACGGGGGAGGAATCCCCGCCACCTTCGGCGGGGCCCGCGGACAGGGAAAAAAAAAAACCTTCGACGTTCCGATAATTAGGAAGAGGCCGCAGGGCTGCGCGGTGGGACCTTGTGGGTTGTTTTCTTTTTTTTTTTTGGTCGAGTCCACACCGTTAAAAAAAAAACAACACACACACAACAGTGTTCCCCCACGGGAGCTTGTTTGCCGGGAAAACTGCGAAAGCAGCTTCCTGTCTCGGAGGACTGTTTTGTTATACCAATTTTTTGGGGGGGGGCATTTTTTTTCCAAATAAATCCCCACAAATGATGCGCTTTCACTCCTGGGACACCGCGAGACGATGATGTTTCCCCCCTCCTCGGGGCGACCGTCGTATATATATATATAAAAGAAAATCGCACTCGTGCAAATATTTGGTCAACTCGTTCTATCGTATTTGGCTAGGTGGGTGGGTCGGGGGGGCGGCGTTTTGGTGGCCGCGGTTCACGCCGATCAACTCTCGAGATCCGGACTCGCCGCCGTCAATAAAACATCCCGCTCTCTGATGTATTTTTCAATATCGAGGAATCAAAGAGCCGGCTGTTGTTGTTGCTGCCGCCGCCGCCGTTGCCGCGGCGCCTTGGCACGGTCCATCTAACGTATAAATGTTGCAGAAGAGCGCTGGATGGAGCCTTGTTCTGAATGCTATTTACGTGTATATATATATATATATTTATACACACACATGCACACGCTAGAGTGTGAGATGATGGTGATGAAATCAATGGTAATGCGCCTCGCTTGCGCCTGTGTTGTATATTGCATACAAGATCTGAAGTGCCTCTATTGTGAAGCAACAGAGACACAATTGAATTGTCTTACCCCCCCCCCCCCCACACACACACACACTTCCAACAAGAGTCCATTCACACCAACCAACACAAGGGTAGTACTTATATATGAGGAAGGGGGGGGGTGGCGGCTTCCAGCTCTGAATGCTACCGACTACTCAAGTATACATAAAGGCCTGCGAGGGTGCGATGGGAGCCTCGGGGCAGTGGTGGTGGTGGTGGTGGTGGTGGTGGTGGTGGTGGGGGGGGGGGGTATATTTGGATCCAAAGAGGCAGGGAAAGAAGAGTCCGTCCCCCCCCCGCTTAGACACACCGATGAGCTTTAAGACCCAAATGTATTTAACATACATGTACAGGCCGCTTTAACTGGAACCATCTCAAAGATGTCCATAGAGGATTTTGGAAGGGGGGGGGGGGCTGGGGGGGCTGGAGTACACTATAAAAGGTTCCACGTATAGAAAGAAAAAGGATGTCAGGCTGACTTGATATCACTGACCATCTCCCAACGCAGGACTCCCGAGTCGGGTGTCGCCGCGGCGGCCTTAGGCGAAGGGAGGGGGATACATGATTGAAACCCCCCCCCCCCCGCCGGCAGATACATACATGTTTCAAAAAAACGCCCACTCGCTCCCCCTCGCTCGCGCTGCGGGGCCGCGCCGACGTCCGACGCCCGCCTTTTCTCGCGGGACCGGTCGGCTACGCCCGTGTACACGCGCGATGCAAAATGCATGTTGTAGTATTTTGAATATGCATGTACATGGGGGAAAAAAAGATGAATTAAACATGAAAGCATTACATTACGGGGGGGGGGGGGCTCTGTAGAATCCCCATATTGTCAAGTTGTTGGACGCAAATGTGACATCGCGTCGGGCTCCGCCTACGAAAAACATGCTCTCGCGTAATCCGAACCGCCCCTTATTACCGTGACCGGCGACTTCTGTTTCTTTAAACTTCAAAACAAGACTCACAATTACATAGTTACGGAATCTGTCATTGAACGCAGCACCCCCTTTTTTCTTGTTATTTCGACCAAATCGAACACGTTCATCTGCTTCTACGTCTAATCGGGCTTTAATTAGCTCATTAGCACGCACTGAGCTGGGTCCAGTCCCTGCAGGACTCGGGCTCCAATTTCAGACTCGACCAAAGTGCCTTTGTTGGTCATCACTTTTGACTGCTGGGCATTAAAGTGGCCCTATTTGACACATTTTGGACGTCTTTGTCTTCGCAAGTCCACAATGACAGAAATTCATCAAGCTCTTCTTCTCAAACACCGTAATAATAATAATAATAGACTCCCCCTTTAGAAACGAGCAGAATGAGGCTCTTCCGCATTAAGACCCGCCCCTACAAGATGCAGGACGCCTCCGATTGGTTAACTGCTGGTAGCAGTTGTCGGGAGCGTAGAGAAGTTGTCCAATCAGTGAGCCCCTCCCTCCCCCTGTGACGTCAGTGGAAAACTCCCTGAAACAGACCGTTTCTACCACCATAGAAGCTGAATGGAGAGGCACACTAGGGGGCGCTGCTCACTTGTCTGCATGAGCTTTCAACACTATTACACTGTGAATAGCTGAAAAAAGTCGAAATAGCATAATAGGGCTCCTTTAAATGCAAACAAACAAACAACAACAACGTGCCTAAAGTGTTAAGTGACGGCCGTTAACTTGGAGACAGAGCTCAGGCTTCCCGCTGGCGAGCAACAGCCGCCAACAAACTTTGAACAGCGCGCCGGCGACCGGCAGAAGCCGATCGAGCGAGAACGGCTCGCGCTGGTTTTAATTCGGCCTCCTGCGAACGTCTGACGGACCGGGGTTGACGCGACACTGGTTTGCCGCAGCTGCGCTGGATAACACTCGAAAACAAAGCACCAACCGACTCGGCCTTAACAGGAAGCACTTCTGTTAACCTGCCCGATCAGTCTTGTCTGACATGTTAAAAACCCACTCAGCCCACCCCGGTGGAGTCTGTGTGAGTGTGTGAGAGTGTGTGTGTGTGTGTGTGTGTGTGTGTGTGTGTGTGTGTGTGTGTGTGTGTGTGGTGGGGGACTGAGGCATGTCAGCCAGCGCAACAGGTCGAAACCACACATACACACGAAACCCCCTCCACTCCCCCCTCGGACCAGCTCATCAGAATATTGGAGAGAGAGAGAGAGAGAGAGAGAGAGAGAGAGAGAGAGAGAGAGAGTGAGAGTGAGAGTGAGAATGAGAGAGAGAGAGAGAGAGGAAAAAAAGAAGACATGCATAAATAATAACGCTGGAAGATTTAAAATGGTCGGGATTCGGCTTTAATGTTTAAAAGATGAACTTCTCCCTCGTTTCCCACCGCTCGCTGCTCGGTTTCTCCGCGGCTCCCGCTCCGCTCCCCCCCCCCCCCCCCCGGAACGTTACCGACGCCGACCGACGGACTCCCGGTCATCGAGAGAGCCGTTGTTTGACTCAGCATCGTGTTTCGGGGGAGGGCGATTCGCCGCCGCGCTCGAAACCGCAGCCCAAATTGAAACACGCACCGCTCAGGTGGCTCGGAGGACACGCGTTCAATTTCCGTGCTTTCTTTGAAGTGCCGCGGCTGACCCGTTTGATTACCGCTCGGCGTTAAGATATTACAACGGTTTGCGCATCTCATTGCTTTCGAATATCTGGAGAACGACTTCTTTTTATTTGCAACTTGTGGAGATCAGCATCTCTGAAGTTGCGCAAACACCCGTGTGTGAGCGTTCGCATGCTAATTGACGTATGTGAGTCATCGTGTGAAAGTGAGACACAGCTAAAAAGGCTGAGTTGAGTATGTTTGAATACACCAAGTGGTAAGCAAACTCTCTAGTAGTACAGTCAGTGCTCTCTTGCCTGCAGTCAGTCCTCTCGCTTTCTCTTGAGTAGTCTGTGTTCTCTCTGGCCTACAGTCTGTTTACTCCCTCGTCTACAGTCTGTGCTCTATCTGGCCTGCAATCTGTTTTTTTTCTCTATCTTACAGTCTGGGCTCCCTGTGGCATGCAGTCTGTGCTTTCTCTGGCCTACAGTCTGTGCTCTCTCTGGGGCCTGCAGTCTGTGCTTTCACTGGCCTACAGTCTGTGCTCACTCTGGCCTGCAATCTGTGTTTTCTCTCGCTTACAGTCTGTGCTCCCTGTGGCCTGCAGTCTGCTTTCTCCGTCCTACAGTCTGTGCTCTCTCCAGCCTACATTCTGTGTTCTGTCTGGCCTGCAGTCTGTGCTCTCTCTGGCCTGCAGTCTGTTTTTTTCTCTACCTTACAGTCTGTGCTCCCTGTGGCCTGCAGTCTGTGCTCTCTCTGGCCTGCAATCTGTTTTTTTTCTCTAGCTTACAGTCAGTGCTCTCTATGGCCTGCAGTCTGTGCTTTCTCTGGCCTCCAGTCTGTGCTCTATCTGGCCTGCAATCTGTTTTTTTCTCTAGCTTACAGTCTGTGCTCCCTGTGGCCTGCAGTCTGTGCTCTCTCCAGGCTACATTCTGTGTTCTGTCTCGCGTGCAGTCTGTGCTTTCTCTAGCCTGCAGTCAGTGCTTTCTCTGGCCTCCAGTCATTGCTGAAATCTTCTGACGCCAGTGTTTTCAAAGTTTAAGGTAAAAGACGCGTACGAGTTGCTTGCCATACGGCGAGGAAGGGGAAAGAACTGAACCACTAGCAGGAACTCGAAAGGTCCCCACTAAACAATGTCAGGGCTGAAAAAGGAGCTCGGTGGAACGACTTTAACGCCGATCCACCACCAATCAGTTCTGTCGTTGCCCCTCAGGTTCCTTGATGAACCAGTCGGCGGAGCTGTCGGCGAACGTCACGTGCAACGAAACCGCCAACGACTCGAGCACCTGCCCCTCGCTCGACGATGGCGCGGCGGCGGCGGGGAGCCCCTACAAAGCCCTGGAGATGTTCTTCATCGCCCTGGTCACCGGCTCGCTCAGCTTCGTGACCGTCACGGGCAACATCCTGGTGATGCTCTCCATCAAGGTGAACCGCCACCTGCAGACGGTCAACAACTACTTCCTGTTCTCGCTGGCCTGCGCCGACCTGATCATCGGCGTGTTCAGCATGAACCTGTACACGGTGTACATCATCGTGGGCTACTGGCCCCTGGGGCCGGTGGTGTGCGACCTGTGGCTGGCGCTGGACTACGTGGTCTCCAACGCCTCGGTCATGAACCTGCTGATCATCAGCTTCGACCGCTACTTCTGCGTGACCAAGCCGCTCACGTACCCGACGCGGCGGACCACCAAGATGGCGGGCCTGATGATCGCCGCCGCCTGGATCCTGTCCTTCATCCTGTGGGCCCCCGCCATCCTGTTCTGGCAGTTCATCGTCGGCGAGCGGACCGTGCCGCCGGGGGAGTGCTACATTCAGGTACGCCGCGTCGAAAACAACTACCGGCAGTCTTTCCGAAAACATTTCAACATGACGATTAAAGGGGCTGGCCAAAACACTTAAAACCATGTGAGTGTAGCCCCCCCCCGTCCCCCGTCCCCCCCTGCCCCAACATACCTGATCCACATGAACGGCTCATTTCCTGGACCTCCACTGGGCTTGACGATGATCCAGCCGGCGGCTCCGCGGGTCCGCGGCTGCGAGCGCAGCTGGCGGACGAGTCGTTGCAGATGTCGGGCCAGCCTTGAGGAGGGGTGGGGGTGGGGGGGGGGGGCAAAAGCATCACAGGACGTGGTTTCATGAGCTTGTCGGCTTATATTTGGAGACGACCGCAAGGTGCAGCGAAGCAGGAAATAAAGGGGGCCGAATGGGGAAACGGGGGAGGAAACAGAAGCGAACTTCGTTCCACCTTGCCTCACTTTTCACTCACTTCTTTCCTCTCTCTCTCTCTCTCTCCCTTCGGCCGCCGCTTGCCCGCAGTTCCTCTCCAACCCCGTGGTGACCTTCGGGACGGCCATCGCCGCCTTCTACCTGCCCGTCATCATCATGACCGTCCTGTACATCAACATCTCGCTGGCCTCCAGGAGCCGGGTCTCCAAGCACAAGCCCGAGAAGAAGGAGAAGAAGGGGATCAAGTGAGTCCAGCGTCGACGAGAGCGGCCGGCGCGAGCTTTTATTTTGAAAGGCCGCCGTTTCCGCCGTCGGTTAATGGGGAAAAATCAAAGCTGGGAGGCACAGTTGGAGGCATTTCATAGATACTATATAGTGGGGCTCCGAGGGGGGGGGGGTGCTTTAAATAATACAAACTAGGGTTGTCATGATACAGATCGTCACCTGGATCAATACCTGTAATTTTCCATTCCTTTTGATATTAATTCGATACCATGACTTTAAAAAAAACCCAAACATGTACTCTTATATTTCACTCATTCATTGAAAACCTTTTATTAACTGTCAAGTATTTAAAACCACTATAAAAACAAGCAATGCTGCGCTTTAGGGTCATAAGTAACAATATTCAGCAGTCAGACAGTGTCTCATCAATTCACCTTACGTATAATGACGCAGACCGTATCGGGACCGACTGAGCATGCGCGGCTGCGCCCCGGCTCACACTCGCGCGGACATGACGGAACAATTAGAAAAAATGACTTTATTCTGGTTGGTGTGTTTATAACGTAACGTGGAGTGAGACAACAGTGATAATAAACGGAAAACGAGTCGCCTTCAATTCCCTAAACACTTCCGGGTGCCTGTTTTTTAAGTGTTTAACCAGGTTCGACGCGTTTCCGCCATTCCTCAGAAAACTTCTGTGACGCTGTTAACATGTCGGCTTGTTCACGTCTAAAATTACACCGTTTTTCACCCGCGCAGAATGCAAAACACTTCAGTACACGACTCTTAGTACCTGTTTTGTCAAGGAGCCGACGTGCTGCGCTTCCGCTCCCACTTGTTGGCGCCATTGTTGTTGCGAGGTCAAGTTTTTCTTCTTCGGCGCCGCTGATTGCTGCGCGCTGCCCGCGCGCGTCTACTGCCCCCGTCAGGTTTTGCTAAGAATCGCCGAAGGGAAAAGTGGAAAATTCGGTTCTGACGGGACCAGAAACCTAATTATACACCCTCTTTTTTTTTTTTTTTTTTAAATAAAAGCTGCGCATGACTGTTGACGACTTCTAAAAACTTCAACACTTTCAACATCTGAGTTTATAAGTAGGTTAATGAATCGCTAAGTGACATCCAATTCATGTTTCCAAGGCTATTAACATTAATTAATAATGTGCACAATTTGAGATGAAAATTAATTCGCATAACATGTCCACAATTAATGATTTATATGCTTTTGTGCGTGTTTTTAATGGGGAGGGGGGGCTATACAAAGCTGGGATTATGGCCTGTTTCCATTTGAGCGACAGCAACACACCGAGGAACCCCCTAAAGAGATTATACCTCTTTTTTTTCTTCTTCCAAAAAAAGGACCCCCAGCCTCATGAAGAGCCACCTTCTGAAGCAGAACAACAACAACGAGACCAGCCCCCAGGCCAGCCCGCGCTCCAGCCCCAAACTCAGCCTGGACTCCACCGCCACCGCGGTGGAGTCGGTCAAGAACGGCCGGCTGGAGGAGGCCAAGGCGCCCCAGGCGCAGGCGCAGCCCAGCCCGGGCGTCACGCAGGTACCGTGTGTGTGTGGGGGGGGGACATAGCTCTCGCCGATGGCGGCTTGTCACAGACTTGGCGATATCGGGGAAAAAAAACATGCACAAGAACGAGCAAAGCTGGGTGGAGTTCGTGGCGTGATTTCGACGGCGACCCCCGCCCCCCCTTTTGTCCGCAGGAGGAAAAAGAGAGCTCCAACGACTCGTCCACCGCGTTCATCCCCCCGACGGAGCCCAAGGACAACACCAACAGCGAGGCTGCGGCTGAGGTTCGTGTCCCGGGTTCCAAGTCGCTGTGTTCGCCTGTTAACGTCCGAGTGTCAAGAAAACACTTCTCCAATTGGCACCAAATTCTGTGCAGAACGGGCAAGCGCCACCCAGTGTCTGTCAGCGAAATCGGCGTCTTTCTTGCGACGTCTGTCGGCTATCTCAATTGCAACTCTCCAGCTATTGCGATACCATTTTAAACCACAAGGGGGCACTTGTGTCTAGTTCATTTAGTAAGCATCAGTTAAACAGGGAAGGTTCTAAGGGGGTTGGGGGTCCAGCAGGGGCCACTTCCGAAAGCCCCCCCCGCCTACTCCTTTTGAAGGGAACCCCAAGTCTGACTTCGCGAACCACCCTTACCCTTTGTGCCCCCCCCCCCCCCCCCCAGGCCGCCTCGAACCCGGCCCCCACCGCCGCCGCCGCCGCCGACTCCGCCGCCGCCCTGGCCAAGGCGGGCGTGGGCTCGCGCTGGTCCAAGATCAAGATCGTGACCAAGCAGGCGGGCGACGAGTGCATCACCGCCATCGAGATCGTGCCGCCGGTGGACGGCGCCGAGCGCCACTCCATCCCCATCAGCCGCCCGCGGACGGTGGCCAGGAAGTTCGCCAGCATCGCCCGCAGCCAGGTGAAGCGCAAGCGGCAGATGGCGGCCAGGGAGAAGAAGGTACGTTCCCCCCCCGCGCCCGCGGCTGTCAATTCGCCGGCGTTTGAGGGGTGAAATAATTGGGAGGCCGGCGATTAATTCTTTCGCGATTAATCCAATTTAATCGCAGTGCGGTATCTCGAACGAGGACCGGCGTCTACAGGGAGTTCGGATTCTTGTAAATTGTTAATGCACCTTTCCTTTCTAGTCGGAACACGCCGTCATTCAGCAGGTCCATTGTGTTTTTTTTTTTAATCGCATGGCAGCATATGTTGCCTGTGCGCACACACACACACACACACACACACACACAGAGGGGCTCCGCACACACAGCCTACCAGCGTGTGAACGTATGGAAGCAGCTGTTTTCTTTTTCCGCCCGACTCTCTCCGAGAGCGACAGATGGCGTCGGGGAAAAACATTCCACCGCGAAGACGACGCCCTCTTTTTTTTCCCTAATTCATCCTCCCGTCTTTTCGATCTAAAGCGCCCGAGAGGAGGACGTTTCGCGGAGGTTTTGCGCAGGTCACTTTTGTTTTGTTTTTTTTTTAAAAATTCAGATTCGCCGAAAAAAACGGATCCGAAGCGCTCCAGCTTTCGTACTCCGGAACGCTTCGTGAGTCACCGCGCCGAAAAGGCTGCCGGGATGACGGCGGTGAATCATCGCCGATGCAAACGAGTGCTCGACAGCTTCTCCCAAACATCGCACTTTTGAAGCTTGATTTTCGGGCTGACCTTTTCATCGATTCTTCGAAAGAACAAACAAGAACAACAAAAAGAATAAGCCTTCCTTGTCCAGTCAGGACTCTCCCTCGGTCCGAAAGCCGGTGCGCGGGAAGGATTCGCGACTCTCGGTCCCAAAAAACTCCGACCGACAACGGTTCCGACGGAATTCCGTGGGACTGACTTTTCTCTTTCGATTCCAACCGCACACGGATTCCCGTCTTGGAACGCAAAACACACACACATGCGAGGAAGCAAACGGCACGGATGCACAAAACACGGACGGGGGTGGGGGGTGGGGTGGGGGGGGGGACCAAAACATGG
>JASSRZ010001141.1:0-10848 GCA_032164315.1 Malacoctenus gilli
CACACACACACACACACACACACACACACACACACACACACACATACACACACACACACACACACACACACACACACCTGGAGACACAGCTGAGATGGGTTTGGGGCTGGTCTTTAAATGTTCTTGCACTGTATCAGATCGACATACACACATCCTGTTCACCCCCATCTGACCTTGATTGTAGGCTGAACCCAAACGCTCCCTCTGAACGTTACTTCCATCTGATGGTCCATGAAGGGATGATGGGATGATCAATGTCTCTCTGTCCTAGGTACCCAGCACATTTTGTGGATTTGGGAAAATTTTCAGTTTTGGTGACAATTCCTCGAGTGCTGAAGGTTTTCGCAGTCAGTTCAGGTTAGTTTCTCGATCTCATGGAGAACTCATTGCGTTTACCAAAAGCAGAGACGTCAGACGAGGCCGTGGTCTCGGAAGGCGGCACCCAAGATGCTCAGCGGTGCCTCCGAGTCCATGTGGTGGTTTCCTGTCTGTGTTCATGTCAGACGTAGCGTCCATGGAGTGAGAGGTGGACCACGAAGGGATTCAAAAGTTGTTATAATGACAGTCGCTTGAAGCGGGAAAAAGCTGACGGTTGCTGAAGAAGTTTGCTTCATAACGAACTAAAGATTGCATCAAAGCTGTTGGCAGACCTTTCAAAGACAGTCAGATTTCCACTCTCCATCTTATCTGAGGTCTGTGGATCCTTCTCAGGCTTGAGGAAGAGAGTTGAAGCTCTGATCCAATCGTGGAGGAGCTTCACTGATATCCTCGTCATGACCGTCTTCTGGCTTAGCATCCTTGCTGCGGTGGCTACGCAGTTCTTCACGGGACTGTTGCGTACCAAATGTGTGTCCTGGCCTCCACATTTGACCTCCGACAACGTCACAAGCGGTTGCGACAACGACCTCATCGAAAGTTGCCAGGCCAACCTCACCAGCGACAGCGGATTTGATTACAGTGCTTACATCCGAGACCCAGGTAAACTTACACTGATGATGGTGATGACCATCCTTACAATGACATGAATTTGACGACGACTGGGATAAAGGCGATGACGATGATGATCGTGGTCCATCTGCCTGCCTCACAGGGAATTATTACCATCGTCCTGGGCAGCTGGACCCTCTCTTGTGTGGAAACGGCTCTGGGGCCAGGTACTTTTTTTACAAAGGTTGTGTAGTTTACAAAATAACATCGACAGCAATAATACCGAGGTGGGTTCTGGTCAGTGTGTGTCCACAGGGTTCAATATGCCTGAGGGCGGGAAAACCCCCGAACTATGGCTACACAAGCTACGACTCCTTTGTGTGGTCGCTGCTGTCGATGTTCCGCTTGCTGACCCAAGATAACTGGGAAAACCTGCTGCAGCAAGTGAGTAGCAAGCCAGGAAGTAAGTGAGCACCGTTGAGTAACCACTCACTCACTTACCTGTCTGATCCGTGCACAGACGTTGCAAACTGGAGGTCCACAGGCGCTGGTCTTCTTGCTGCTCTTCATCCCCCTTTGCTTCTTACTGCTCAGCCTCCTTCTGGCTGCAGTTGTCATGGTGGCAGTGGACCATGAGAAAATCAAGGCTGCCAAGAGGACACAAAGAGATGGAGAATATAGAAGGATTGTGGAGGTGCTAAAGAGGTTGGAGGAGGAAGAGAAAGAGGTGAAGCTCCCAGAAACCTTTGCAGAAACCGTGTGGATCAACTCCTGCCATGCTGAATGTGATCTTGTGATGTCAGCAGGCCTCCATCAGGGGAACGGCTGCAGCGCAACAGGACCATGAAGAAAACGGCGTCACTGTGACAGGTAAACACATGTTGAATGAAGCATGATGCCACCAGCAATGGTGTGCTGCTGCAGTCGCTTTAGGTGTAACAAGCCAGTCCACACGATGGTCTGTCATTGTCGTAACTTGTTAGGCGACTTGAACGATTCAACTACCCCCCCCCCCCATCCCACAAACACACACCACAACCCCCTCTTTTTGTCCTCCTCAGCGGCTGATAAGGACCACCTCCATCAATCTCGCTGGCAAAGATTTAGACTTTGGCTCCGCCCCCTCGTGCTGAGCCCACGCTTTGACCTGCTCATCATCCTTACCCTCATCATCAACACCATAGTCATGGCTACAGACCATTATCCAATGAGCCTTGCGCACGAGGAAATGCTGTCACTGAGTCAACTGGTGAGATGAAAGCAAAGAGTACCTGCTGCTGTCACATGACTGGTGAAACATCATCACGCATCGCCCACAACTCCGAAACACTTGAGAGTTTTGCGTTTTGGGCCGGTTTTAGGTTAACCTGTGTGGTGGTGCAATATGGCACACTTCAAATGCTCCTGAACATAACATGCTGCCCGATGTGGGGTCACTTGGACCAACACACACTGTAAGCACGACAGTTAAAGGATGTCTTTGTCTTCGTATGCAAGTCCACAATGACGGAAATTCATCAAGCTCTTTTTCTCAAACACCGTATTTCATTATATCCCGATCGTCTCCTTCGGCCCTAATAGACCCCCCTTTAGAGACAAGCAGAATGAGGCTCTTCTGCACTAAGCCCCGCCCCTACAAGATGCAGGACGCCTCTGATTGGTTAACTGCTGGTAGCAGTTGTCGGGAGTGTAGAGAAGTTGTCCAATCACTGAGCCCCCCCCCCCTTGTGACATCAGTGAAAAACTAATGTGAAAAAAACTCCCTGAAACAGACCGTTTCTACCACCATGGATACTGAATGGAGAGGCACACTCAATATCTCAAACATGAGTTGATGTGAAAAGAGGAGGCGCTGCTCACTTGTCTGATTGAGCTTTCAACACTATTACACTGTGAATTGCTGAAACAAGTGGAAATAGCATAATTAGGCTCCTTTAATGTCACTCACAAATACTTAGCTGAAGTCACTTGGTTCAATGACATGGTTCTCGATATCCACTGTGGTTAAGTCCCCACTGCTTTCATGTAAAGTTGCAACAAAGCGCAGTGTTCTCTGGGTCGTGCTGACCAACAGATCAGCTGTGCCTCGTTCATCCCACCAAACTTCGCCGGCTGATGGACCTGCAGATCGCTTCTGTGTTGCGTCGGTCAGGCGATGACCGATTCTGTCCCGCAGTTACAATTGCTTTGCTGTTTGGCCATTGTCGCTGCGGTTCAATAATTGAACGCTGGCCGAGGTCACTTTTTGGGAGGTCCTGTGGAGGAAGTGTGGGACGGCTGCCGGTTGTTCCGAGTGTTTGCAAACAGAGCCCAAATGGCTGATATGTGGCGATGACAGAACCAGTCTGAGAAACTCAGCGATTGTACGTCATGGGAGTTTGGTATTAGAGTTATTTGTGTTAGCACTGGAATCCTCTTCTGGAAGTCAAGTCATTCATGTTGGTGTAACAGCAGTCGTTTCTAAGTGGAGTGTGCATGACGCTTTCTGACCACTGTGGTCGGGACGTTTGAGTTGGACCTCGCAAGCAATGGTGGCAGGAAAGGACGCAGAAAGGTCCAGATCAAATTACAAATGTCACGGGAGGAAACAGAAAGATCCAATCCTGCTGCTTCAAGAGACTTTGCAGCTCTGAGTAATCAGTACTTACTCACAGCAAAAACACATTGCACATTTGGCCTGAAGGTGGAGCACCCAAGTTGACTTTACTTTGTATGTCCAAGGCAACAAGTTGGCATATTATTTTTGGAGAGAGCACAACTTTTCAGATTTCACAGTGCAAAAACTGCCGGAGGTACATGACTACTCCCTACAGGTAACTGAATACTTTGCTTCCGTAACTGAGTACTTTTACTGGTGCAGATCTTCACCGGGATCTTCGCGGTCGAGATGCTCCTCAGGCTGCTGGCTCTGGGCATCAGAGGATACTTTCAGGTCGGCCAAGATTTGATTGGTTTGTTTGTAAGCAGCCTGACGATATGAAGTGCCACAAAACATTGCCCCTCTGGTTGCCGTGGTTACAGGTGAGCTGGCACATCTTCGACTCCATCCTTGTGGTCTTCAGTCTTGTAGAGATTTCACTGCATTTCTTCGAGGGACTGGGTGTGCTGCGCTGCCTATATTTGGTCAGTATGACGACATCGTGGTCATCACCACCACCGTTCCCACTTCTTCCTATTATAAGCTCCGCCTCTCCCCGGTGCAGTTGCGAATCCTACGGCTGGCCCGGTGGTGGCCAAGCCTCCACGTGTTCTTGCGGATCATCTGGTTCTCCACGCAAAGCCGGACCTTGAGGGTCCTCCTCGTCCTGGTCTTCCTTTGGGTGGTGGCCGGCATGCAGCTGTTCCGGACGGACTATGAAGCAAACGTGTGTGCGATCTCAGATGACTGCCGTCTTCCCCGCTGGCACATGCATGACCTGTTCCACACCTTCATCGTGGTCTTCCGGGTTCTGTGTGGGGCATGGATTGAGACCATGTGGGACTGCATGGAAGTCTCTGAGCCAGGCATATGTGCCGTGTACTTCATCACCTTTGTAGTCATTGGAAAACTGCTGGTGAGTGAGCCAGGAACCTTTCAAGGCTAAGGTGTCCAGGGTCCGTCTTCCGGGTTCAATCGGACAAAGACGATGGATTCCTGGACCAGTTCTTGGTTCCCATTTTTTTCAGGTTGTATTTTTGCTTTTTTTGTCAGGTTGTGATTCTGTTCCTGGACCTGTTGTTTCACTCCGCCATCTGTTCTGAATGGGCCAACCTGGAGGAAACCAGTGTCAAGCAGACCGGGAACTGGACGTGTTGGTGGTGGACTGGACAGAGAAAACATGTGGAGTCAGAACACCAAGGTGTGTGTGTGTGTGTGTGTGTGTGTGTGTGTGTGTGTGTGTGTGTGTGTGTACTGTGTACTGTGTACTGTGTACTGTCGACTGTAGTGCACTCTGTCCTTTTTGTCCATTGTTCTGACGTCCTTTTTCAGTGTCACAGGACCAGAAGGAGTTCATTAGTCTCACTGCTGTGACAGACGAGTCTGACCTGGAGACTGACGACAAAACAGAAGCAGTAAGCAAACACACATACAATAGTGCAGGCAAACAACAGCATGAAGGAACCCATTGATGTTTCATCATCTTCGTCTGCTGTCCAACAGAAAGCTGACCAAGAAAATCAGGATGCAATGACACCGGCAGACTGCTGCTGCAAATGTATGTACCAAAGCAGGCAGGCACGCACGCACGCATGCACACAAATATGACATTTCAACAGCTGACTGTGTGTGTGTGTGTGTGTGTGTACGTGTGGTTCCAAGGCTGCTACCACAGTATCTGTCTCAGGGGCAGAAGCCCGGCCCAGGACTCTGGGGGGGTCTGGACTAAGTCCAGGACAATCTGCCTCCTCATTGTGCGAAACAGGTTCTTTGAGGGTTTCGTGGTCTTCGTCATCCTGCTCAGCAGCATCCTTCTGGTAACACAAGCACGCAACAGGCGGACATATGTACAAACTGCAAGGTTACACCAGAGGGCTCGATATCAGTGACTCTCTGACATCCACCAGGGGACCACCAGCTCCCCCCTGGTGACCCCTGCTGGACCTCCTCTGTTTCAGTTGACCCTTTAGCTGCTGACAAAGCCGCATCGAGTCGACGGCGCCACACCAGAGTAGAACGCCAAAGAAAGCACATCCATGACACCTGCCGGCTCTTTTTTCCTGTCCCCATTGTTTTTGCGAGCAGGTGTTTGAGGACATCTACCTGCTGCAGCGGCCAGTCCTCCTGCAGGTCCTGGACTGGGCAGACTTGGTCTTCACTCTGATCTTCTTGCTGGAGATGATCTTGAAGTGGATGGCCTTTGGGCTGAAACAGTACTTCTCCAGTTTCTCCTGCTGGCTGGACTTCCTCATCCTAGATGTGAGACCAGACACTCACTGCTGGTTTGAGAGTGGGGCTGTCGCAGCGAGCGAGGCCCTCTTCACAGCCACCTTCCTCCCACAGGCGTCCCTCGTCGCTCTGATCCTCCACAGCGTGGGAATGGCCTGCCGGCCCCTGAGAGCCCTGAGGACCTTGAGGATCCTGTCTCGTTTCCAGGGCCTGAGGGTGAGATCGTGCCCGTCCCTGTCTGGGAGGATCCGCACCTCTTCCCCAACCACCACCTTTTCCTGCTGACACGCTGTCGCCGGCTGGGGCGCTGAGCTGTCTGTTCATCTGTCTCACTCTCTGTCCCCGTGTCAGGTGCTGCTGAAGGCCTTTCCGGTCACCCTGCCCCACCTGTTGCAGGCTCTGCTGGTGGTGCTGACGGTCTGGCTGCTCTTTGGCACGCTGGGAGTGAGCCTGTTTGGGGGGAAGTTTTATTTTTGTTTTAATGAGACTTCAGAGGAACTTTTTTCCATGGATGTGGTGAACAACATGTCGGACTGTTTGGAGCTGACGCTGGGAACCGTAGAAGTCCGTTGGAAGAACACGAACTTTCACTTTGACCACGTCGGGATGAGCTTCCTGTCCCTGCAGCTGATGGTCAGTGTGACGTGTGAAACCAACCCCGGGAGATACTGCAGGGAAACCTGCGTGTCACCAGACCTCCTTTGGTTGGGTGTCAGCAGACTGAACCGACTGACCACTGTGGCTTTGTGTCTTCCGACGGTGACAGGCGACATCGGCCGGCTGGGTCGGCCTCACGTCTGCCGCCACGGACGCCAGAAGGGTCAGTACCGCAAGTGCCGCTGCCGAATGACCGCACTGATACTGTACTAACGAACGACTGCTTCAAACCGCTGTTGTACGACTTCTGTACTGCTGCACTAGTGCTGTACCAGTATAGCATTACTGTACTACTGTGCTACTGCTGCAGTACTGCTGTGCTACTGCTGCATCATTGTACTAGAACTGCACAACGACAACTGTACGACTGCTGCAGTACTTAAAGGTACGCAGGAAATGGAGTGGACTCCTAAGACTCCTCAGCTGCAGCGAGCAGTGCTGAAGCTCTTCACGCCGTCACTCGTTGTTCACCCGGAGGCACATCCACACACCGGTGGCAGCTGCGCTACTGCTGGAACGTCCCTTTGTTGCTGTCCAGCTGACGCCACAATGCTGCCCGAACAGCCGTGTTTGTCATACTTGATGTGTGGTAGTATGTTCCGTCGCACATCTCTTTGTGTGTGTTTGTGTTTGTAGGTCCATGACCAGCCTGTCTATGAGAACAACGTCTACATGATGCTGTACTTCGTGTGTTTCATGGTCTTTGGCTGCTTCTTCTGCTTCCACTTCTTGGCCAGAGTCCTTCTCAAAGAGATCCAGCGCTACGAGCATCAGATGAGTCAACACACGATGACGGTAAGCAGCAAGCACTCAGGTCATTTCTGTCAGTTAACCCTTTCACTCTCTTCTATACTTTGGAGGGAAACATCTCTTCATGACAGAGCATCAGCAGATATACTCGCGAGGGTTTAAGGAACGCTTCACCAGCAAGCCAGCCAACTCTTTCCCACCACCTCAGGTAGGTCCACATATCAGCTGGGTCCAATAACGAGGTCCATTCAGCTGCCTGGTGGGTCCAGACCGTTGTGGGGTCAGGCCTCAGGTGACCTTCGGCGTTCCTGGCTTCGGTCTCTTTGCAGAATAGGTGCCAGGCGCTTCTCTTTGCCTTGGTGACGTCGCCGCGGTTTGAGATCTTTATGGTGCTGATGGCCTGCCTGAACGTGTTTGCTTTGGGGATGGACGCGTTCGAAAACAGCTGGGAGACGTCCCTCATTCTGAGCTACGTCCACTTCGGCCTCGTCATCGTCTTCCTGCTGGAGTGTGTCCTGAAGATCGTCGCTCTCAGACGCTTCTACTTCAAGAGTGCTCTGAACGTCATCGACCTCATCGTTCTCATCACCTGCTGCGTGGGTGCGTCGTCCGTCCTCATGTCGTGTCGTTTCGTGCCTCGTAGGTCCTGTTCAGCTTGCAGTATTTGTGTGTGCTTGCGTGCTTCCGTTTGTGTGTGCGCGTGCGCCTGAGTGAATCGCTCTCGTCTGTCGTGCCACTGATTACTGTTGGCCAGCAGTCAGTGTCCAAAGCTGATCGGAGCAGACAAGTTGAAAAGGATTTCTCTTTCTTTCTTTCTTTCTTTCTTTCTTTCTTTCTTTCTTTCTTTCTTTCTTTCTTTCTTTCTTTTCTCTCCCTGTGCCAGAACTGTTGGTGGCCGACTTATTCGCCAGTTATTTCAGTGTGGCTGTTGTGGTGGTTTTCCGACTGGCTCGTCTCGGGCGAGTCTTGCGGTTCTGCCGTTGTGCTCGGGGCATCAACACGCTGCTGCTGGGCTTCCTGATGTCACTTCCTGCACTCGTCAACATCGGCATCCTCCTCTTCATCACGGTCTTCACCTTCTCCGTCATCGGCATGTTTAACTTTGGCTACGTGAGCGAAACAGCGGGGATAAATGACGTGGTGAACTTCAAGACGTTCTGGAACAGCCTGCTCACCATGATGACGGTCACGACCACATCCTCGTGGGCTTGGCTGTTGATCCCCCTCATGGCCACGCCTCCAGACTGCGATCCTCACAGGGAGAACCCGGGATCCTCGGTCCCAGGGAATTGCGGCAGCCCCGCGGCGAGCGTGATCTTTTTCACATCCTACATCGTCCTTTTCCTCCTGCTGGTGGTCCACCTCTTTATCGCCGTTATATTGGAGGTCTTCAATGCCAGAGAACCTGCGAGCTCAAAGTGCGAGACCCCCGACGTCCTGACGGACCAACACCTCCAAATGTTCTATGAAACCTGGAAGAAGTTTGATCCTGAAGCCTCGCGAGTCATACGCTACAGGTAAGTCGGCTGCAGCCCTACGCCGTCTGTGCTCGACTCTGTCGGCCTCTCATCTTCTGTTTGACGTTCCAAAGCGAGCTCTCAGAGTTCTGCGACGCTCTTCAAGCTCCTCTGAGGATCGCCAAACCAAACGCCATCAAACTCATCCATTTGGACCTGCCTCTGCTCGCCGGAGACCGCGTCTACTGTCTGGATGTGCTTCAAACTCTAAGTGCAGAGGTAAGCAACAACAGCAACAACCACATGAATAATAATAATGACAGTGATAATAGTAATAGTGATGATGATGATGATGATGATGATGATGATGATGATGATCATCATCTGTGTGCAGGTGTTTGGTGATCCAGGTTCTTCGGAAAACGTGCGTTCCAGATTGGAGGAGAAGTTCCCTGTCGACAACGCCCCTGAGGTCCAGCCCCCTTTCTGTATTTTGCTGTTTGACAGTGAGCAGTCCATGCAACATGCCACATGCTCATCGAGCTTAAGACTTCCATACACTTAAACAGCTGCGTTGTGTTTTCGGACACCAGTGCGTTCAGGTCCAATCATGTAAGTCTTTGAGGTCACGAGGTGGAACCCCGTGACGACGTTCCCGCCTTCTTCTGGTCGCTGTGCTCCCAATTCATTCCGGGTTCCTTTTGGTTTAAGGCGAGTCTGAAAAGCACCCAAATGAATCCCAAACATCCAATCCACCGCATCCATCCACGTGGAGGCCCTCAATCCCTTCCTGGCCAGTCAAATTCTGTTTTGATTCCCAAACGATCTGAAATTCAAATCAAAAGAGCAATGCGGAGAAAGAGATGTCATTCAGGAGATCCCCAAAGGAGCCATCGCTCCTGCAATCGTGAGCACAAGCCCCCATCACCCTGCTTGTCTCTGCTCGTCCCGGGATCCCTTCTCACGGGGAGCGCCACCCTGCAGGTTTGGAGAACTCTGTCCTCGGCGCTGTTGAACCTGGCAGAGCAACATTCCACGGAGAGCCTCCGTTATCCTCCTGCTGCTGATTGTAATGTTGTGCTGATCGGTGTGTTGGAGCTGTTCAGCGGACACCTCAGCCACACGTTTGCCTGCTGTTTCGTTCCAGTTTCTTTACGGTGGCATTTCTTCCCATGCTGACTCCCAGTTTCCCTGCAATCTTTTTCTGCAGACGTCCTACGAGCCAATCAGTAGCACCCTGCAGAGGAAGCATGAGGATGTGGCTGCAGAAGTGATCCAGCGAGCGTTCAAAAAACACCACCTGAAGTTTCACACGGAAGGAGCCTCAGCGCCAATTAAGGAGAGCCCTGGATCTGTGGGCGGGGCCTCAGCCACCATTGGAGAGAAGCCTGGATCTGTGGGCGGGGCCTCTGAAATTGAACCGTGAACCCCCTCGTGTTAAGCACCCTTTCAGATGACTCTGAAGAGTCCAATGGTCTCTCTCTTTCTCTCTCTCTCTCGCTCTCTCTCTCTCGCTCTCTCTCTCTCTCTCTCTCTCTCTCTCTCTCTCTCTCTCTCGCTCTCTGTGAACAGCCACTGCTCATCACAACGGTACAGATGACAAAAATAACAAACATTAACGAACCATATTACGATCACATGTATGAAACTACTACCAGAATAACTGTCATTGTAATCCTCTATACTCTCATTGATATCTGCTGATGTTTCCTTCAGCCTTCCGCCATATTCAGCACATTATCAACTGCACAAATATTTAGAATGACTCACTCATCAGGCAGATTCCTTCCTGAAATATCACCAGATACTAACTCGTTCACTCAACAAAGGTATGCAAGTCTTCTAACATTCACAGCTTCAGAGACAATCAACACTCTTCACCCTCCTGTTCTGTTCGGCCCGTCTCCATTTCCAAGGTGTGAATGTTTCAGGATAAAGTTTCTTCGGCTTGCCTTCGTTAGTGTACTCGACCTATAATTTGAGAATTGTTCATCAACGTATGTGCGACACGTTTCCATCACATAGAAGCTGTTTGGGTCAGTTTGACCCAGCAGTCACACATGGATGTAAAATGGCTTATTATATCTTTCTTTACAATTCTCAGACACGTTTCAACTTCATCACACACACACACACACACACACACACACACACACACACACACACACACACACGCACACAGATATACAC
>JASSRZ010001142.1:0-10840 GCA_032164315.1 Malacoctenus gilli
CTACTCTACTCTACTCTACTCTACTCTACTCTACTCTACTCTACTCTACTCTACTCTACTCTACTCTACTCTACTCGAACTACCATCATTCACTGGCAAAAGTTGCTTCGACTGCTGCTCTGGTTGTGTTGACCTGAAAGCATGTTGCTTTTACAACGGAATCTAAAGTGAATAATTGTGTACTAAACAGTACTGCAGCAACATAACTAAGCACAATGCAAACCACCTCCGTAGTATTAAAAATCCCCAGTTGAATCCGAAGGGATGTCGCGAAATAAAAACCCCAGGCTCATAACAGAGGTCTGTCTGGTCTGCAGTGGTTTTGTTATCGTCACCTTCGCCAAATACGGAGGTTATGTAATTTTGCTGGCATGGCTTTGTTTGTTTGCTTGTGTGCAAAAAACAACAACAACAAATCCTCAGTTTCTCAATGGATCCGGATTAACTTCCTAAGAATGGCTGAGAGGCATTACAACGTAATTACTTGATTAAATTTCAGCGATCGTCCATTCACCCGCCGCCAAACCTTGCACGATTACAACGCGAATACCGTATTTTCCGTACTATAAGGTGCACCTAAAAGCCTTTAATTTTCTCAAAAAACCAACAGTGCACCTTATAATCCAGTGCGCCTTGTTTATGGATCAATATTGGCCAATTATGGGAACCGTAGTCAGTGGATGCATAACGCAACCCCAGCCACGCTTTTATTCGATGCGCCTCATAATCCAGTGCGCCTTATAGTGCGGAAAATACGGTATTTAGATTGCCGTGTAGTATTCATCAAGGTTAGTGGTACTCGTCCCCATTGTATACTTCGCCGTTGTCATTGCTGCGGTCGTTGCACGAGTTGTCGTCGCTTCAGCACGCTCTTCTAAAGAGGCGGGGTTGTGCCGAGGAACGTAAACAAGGAAGTACTCGTGATTGGCTCGCCCCCGTCTGCTGTCTTTGTGGTTTAAATCGTGTAATCGGTACATAAGACACCAGCACAGCAATACGATAAACACTTTCACTCGTCGTCGGTCGACCCATAGATTTTTTTTTTTTCAGAGCTGCACGCAGTTTTGTGTGTGCACCCTGAACACCCACAGCAGCGTCAGCCACCAGGTTGTGAGTCTAAAAGGAGGTGACAGGGAGACCCGAGCACACGCTCGTGCGATTGTACGCATACACACACACGCACTCGCTGTGCTGTGCTTTACCAATGAGACCGTGGAGCTACAGGATGACAAGAATGTGACCGAGTGAAGAAGAGGAGAGAGAGAGGGAGAGGGAGAGAGAGAGAAAGAGTGGAGGGATGCCCAAGGGAGAGCAAGAGAGAATAAAAAGAGAGGGAGGCAGAGCAGGGGAGGCAAAGGCAGGGGAGGCACGACTATACTTAGACTGCATAAAGATAGTCAGCCGCAGCCAGCGTTGCTTCACTGTGCTGACAGCATGGAGGAGGACTTCCCAGGTCTCTCTTCTGCAACGCCGGATTGTAGTTTTTCGCCCAGATCCCCGCTCTCCGCAGCCTTCGCGTCTCGACTCGCCCAGGGAGCAGATTCAACTCGCATGGGACGGACGTATCGCTGGAGGTCAATCCAGACGCTCGAAGCAAAGCACAAATGAGTGTGTGGAGGGGCGGGGGGGCGGTTTATACGTACAAAAAGTTTTGTACGGGAAGCTTCAACAATGGGACTTTGAGCGTGTGTTTCCAGCGTTGTTCTTTGGGAATCCAGCGACGTCTTCAACTGGGGAATGCAGCGATGTCGTCATGGCCAACAAGTCGGATCAAGAAATGAGGACTAACCGGAGAGAACTCGGCGGAAAGCTGGAACTGCGAGATCGTCTCGGTTCTGGATAGAACTGTCGTGACCTGACGACTCCATCCCTGACCCAAGAAGTTGCGCAAAGGTGGATTTTACGTGGCTAACGGAGCTCAGCGCCGAGAGAAGCGTCCGAAAACGCAGCCGCCGAGGACCACCGATGGCCCGCTTTGCGCGTGTTTTCCATCCCGTTCACCCGTGAGGTTTGACGCACCTCGCGAACGTCGGCCCGGGTCCGTGTGCGTCTGCGGCGCCGACGGCCGAGCGACCGCGCGCTCGCGCTCCGATGCTATGCTGAGGATCGCGGGCGTCGCGCCAGCTCCGTCGGGCCACGAGTGGCAGTTTCAGTGCTCCGTCGGGGTGGACTGTCGCGACGCCGAGCCCCGCTGCATCTGGCTGGCGGTCCTGAGGGGCGTTTCGCCGCGCACCTCCCCGCGCCCCTCCCTCGCCGCCTCGCCGAAGCGCCGCGGCTCCAGGCGGATCATACAGCGCTATCGCCTGTCCTGGGTAATTTGCCTCTGTTGGGATTTGTGCGGCACTGTCAAACTCCACATATTTATCCAGGTTTTCCGAAATCTTGCGGATGGAAAATGAGTCATTCTTGAAACCTTTGGTCAAAGTAGTAATTTCTGTTACCGTGACCCTGTCTTGTGGAGAAAATCAGCTCAGTCAATGGTCATCTCCCTATCCCTATCTCCCTATCTCCCTCTATCATTGGCCGCAATCGTCACGGTGATTGGCTGTTGTCTCTGTCAAGTGAAGCACTGTAACTCCTGGAGCTTTCCAAACAGTACTTTTGGAACAGCCTCCTGTCAGTGATCTGATTCTATAAGATGCATTTTGGTCACATTCTTTTACACTTTGCTCAAACCAGGAAGCAAATGGTTCTCTCTTATATTCTATATTTCGATCAACATCACAGTCCAAATAACAGCATCATTCTTTAATATTATTTTTATTATTTTATTATCATGATATTTATTAATGGTGATGGTTAGAGAGAAAAGTTCATGTTTTACTGTTTGGCTTGCAGTGGACTCTCAAATGTGGTAAACGTGTAGAGAATAAATTGTTTTTTTAAATGTCCGCATTTATTCTTAAGTATTGACATCATCACTGAAGGTGTCATTTTGTTGTTGAATAAATGCATTTTTTAAATTTTATTTTATATTGTTTTATTTTCTTTATTTTAATCTTCTTTTTTTATTTTATTTGTTTTTTAAATTTATTTTATTTTTGGTTTTGTTTTGTTTTATTTTGTTTTGTTTTATTTTATTTTATTTTATTTTATTTTATTTTATTTTATTTTATTTTATTTTAAACTGTGACCAACTGTGACCATCACCTGCCCTCACTGGCTACTGGTCGCCTTACTGGCGGTTATCATCAGGTGAAGAGGTGCACAATGAGGGCTGTGCAAGAGGGGCAAGAGAAAGAGGGGAAGGGAGGAAAGAGGTGGGTTTAGGGAGGGTGGTGGTGGTGGGGAAGGTGGGTGGGGTTTAATCAAAGAGTTAAATGACGAGCAGGTGCCCATCGTGCTCTGAGTCCGATGGTGTTCATGCAACGTGTGACCTATCAGCCCAGTATCTAGAGCTAGGGGAGGCAGGAGTGAAGACCATGATGACTCTAGAGCAGACACAGGCTATATAGTGAGTCATATTAGCTGTGGCCACTTAGCAGGCACCTGACTAGACTGTGGTGTGGCAGTAAAGCGACCCGTGTGTTTATCCCGCGAGCACCAGGTGACAGTAACTGACGTATGTGGAATGGTGAGCATTCTTTATTCACACGGTGGTGGTGGTGGTGGTGGTGGGGTAACCATAGAAACCACAGCGCAGGGCCAGACCCAAACCAGTGTTGACAGGTCAACCAGATAACCACCAAAACCAGAGTGGTGCAGCCCACGAAACCTGCCCCCAAAAACCGGACGCAACCCCGAAACCGCAGGAGGAAGCCGAGGGATTTCCGCGTTTTTTTCGAGGTGCGACCTGAAAAAGTCCTGCGACGCTCCGCGAAAGGTCGATCCGGGGGAATCGGGCGGGAGCATCCGCAGCATTCCCAACTGAGGGAAGGTGCAACTCTGCGAACCCACCGTCTAACCCACCGGACCTCGATGACTCTCCGATCGCCCCCTCCCTACGACACCCTCGCCGCCCCTCAACCTAGATAAGCCAAAGGCCCCTCAGCCCCAGGGGGCCCAGCCAGAGGAACCAGACGTTGCAAGACTTCCAACACGCTTCTTTGGTTGTTTACGAACCCTCTTTTTCTTTTTTCACGAGGAAGGTTGTTTTTGCAAACATCCGCTTGGATTATTTGGCACCGGTTCAACTCTGACTCGGTCCAAATGTGGGTCATTACAACATTAGCAATACCCAACCAAACAAGATGGGAAGAATTGGTTACGGAGACACCACACACACAAACACACACACGCTTTCCCATCCGAAATGAAACCTTCTTTGACCTTGATGATGCTTGATCGACGGAGTTCGCCGCCCCGCACTTGAGCCTCACAGTGCCGCCCGCCTCGCTGACTGATACACTGTCAGCCGGGAACTTGACGCGTTCGGGGGGGCTGCGGGGATTGAAGCGTGCAAGCGTGAGTCAACACATCACCCCCGATTCATCAGGCTCCCGCGGCGGGACCGAGTTCAAAAAGCCGGAACCGAGAGACGACCTCTGCGGGACGAAAAAAGAAGGAAAAAAAAAGAAAATCTTCCTGCCGGAACGCCCCCCCCAAAAAATTCCGAGTTGCCTTTTTTTTTTTTTTTTTTTTCTTCCGCAGGAGGGAAATGCCTCCCGGAAACGCGCCTTCGTTCAAAAAATAATCAGTATTTGTTGTGACAAGGCTCTTTTTTTTTTTTTTTAACAGGCTGTGGAACTGCAAAAAAAAAAAAAGGAAGACTCTTTTCGAGTCGCTGGGCAAATTTTAGAACCCCAAGTTTTGGACTGAATAAACCACGTTTGGTAGTTTTTGCAAAAAACGCGTGCGGGAAAATCTTCGCCCGCAGGCCGCAGATATGTAAATCAGCGCCCTGCAGTCAACGGGTCATTTCGCGTAATTGGGGGGGGTGAAGTCGAGCGGCTTGACTGTCGGGTTGGGTTAAAAAAAACCAAAGAAAAACAAAACAGAGAAGCAAATTTTGTGACGTTTGGCGTCGCGAGCGGGTCTCCGCGTTTTATTTAGGAGCGTTGAACGTTACATAAGCGAAAACGCGAGTCTGCTTGCCCCAACCGCCGCGTTTTCACCCGTGACGTATGACGCTGGTTCTGGATGGAGGCGCGGATGGATGCGTCTGCTGCTCGCTCTCTGTCTCCACCCCTCCCTCCTCCTCTTCCTCCTCCTCCTCCTCCTCCTCCTCCGGCTCACCACACATGCGTGCACACATGCACGGGGAGATGGCAGAGTACCCCCCCCCCCTCCCCCTCCTCCTCTCCTCCTCTCCGCTGCATCTCGCCACCGATTGGCCGCCCGCTCTCACCGTGCTGTCAACGATAACAAATGCTGGCCGGTCAGAGGCAGAAAGGAAGGTCAAGTCGGTTGTTTTTCCGGGTCCGCGAGCGGCGGCGAGAACGCGGAGAAGAGAAAACGATGCAGAAAATCACTCTGTGAGGAACTCGTTTGGAGGAAAGTTGATGTTTTTTCGCTTGAACCGAACAGATGCTTTCATTCCGTCCGTCGCAAATCGACCCCGTCGACGTATCGATCCGTCGACGATGACTCGAAACGTCAACGATTGCTCTAAGAGTCTATTTAAAAGCCTGTTGTTGACTGGAGGTTGTTTTTTTTTTTCCTCTGCCCCGCCCCCCCCCCCCCTTCCCGCTCCAGGCTAAAGGGCGAAGAGATGGCATGGTGTCCACCAACGAGAACAGGCGCCGGCCCCTGTCCTCGGGGGAGGTGGAGGGCGTGTCGTGGCAGGGCCCGCGGACCGTCTTTGTCCAGAAGAACTCGCAGGGCTTCGGGTTCACCCTGCGCCACTTCATCGTCTACCCGCCGGAGTCGTCCCTGCACGCCCTCAAGGTAAACACGCCGCCGTGGGATCCTTTTTTTTTTAGTCGCGTTCTAGAGTCAAAGCGGTGGTCCGCAGAGAGTCGGTGGGGATCTCCCTGAGACGCGTCAGTCAGGAGAAGCCAGCAATAGAGTATCCGAGACATTGAATGCACCACGGAACACAGAGACGCTTGCCGAGGGGGGAATAAAATATGGCACGACGGGGACACGGCCAAAAACTGGGTGCCAAAGATGCGAAGCAGACTGGTTCGGGAGGCCTCCAAGTGGCCGGTGGCCGCAACTGCAAGGATTAAATCATCTCAGCATAGAATATTGAGGTTGTCATAGGATACCGTCTAGTCGAATTAATCAGAGACTGACAAAGGATCCTCTCCAGTAAAGAGATGCTGGAAAACGCAGACGCCGTGAGATTCGTGTTGTACACTTTGTATTTGTCGAGAGGCCCTCGTATGTAGGGGTGTGGAATGAGGTGAGACACCAAGGAAGTGAATTAGTTGACAGTTTTACAGGACTAAGCAGTACCTTCCTAGTTGTCGTCGTAACACCGACTGTATTTTTCTCACGCAGGATGAAGAAAACGGAAATACGGCTCGAAAAGGTGAGTTTTGTTCCGGTTGGCTGGGTGTTGTTGGGACTTATTGGGGCGCATCTTCCTCTGCGAGTGTCTGAGAGCTTTTGATGCTTCAAGCCGGAAAGGAGGGGGAGGGGGGGCGCGGACTCGGACGCGAAAGGACTTTTTGTTCATTTGCCTCTGTGCTCTGAAGCAGGTTGTCAGCGGTCTCGCTTGGAGCCCATGGACACCATCTTTGTGAAGAGCGTGAAGGAGCAGAGCCCCGCCCAGCAAGCTGGACTGTGCACAGGTAAAAAAAAAAAAAGAGAGAGAGAGACGCCAGAGAGCGCCTCCCGGGAGGAACCTGTTGGAGGAGTCTGGTCAGCGTCTCGGAATTAGATATTCGCGGTCTCTTGCGGGGGGAGGGGGGGCTCCAAACGCCCCTTGCCAGTCACCCAGAGGCCACGCCTTCTCAGGCAAAGCTCCCCTGAGCAGACACTAATGTCCTTGCGCGTCACCTCATAGAAGCAGCTCCGGGTGAACGTCAGCTGGGCAGCAGAATTTGGAGTGACAGGTGTAAGGCCTCGTTTCCATTCAACTATACAGACACAGACTATTCATTGCGTTTGCAAACAAACATGGAATAACAACACCGCCGCGAGTGAGCCAATCAAAGCAAAGCTTTTTCCCCAGCAAAAGCAGTGGGTCCCAAACCACCACTGGTGCCTGAACCCCTCATTAACAATTTTGATTTTGCGCCCCCCCCCCCCCCCCCTCAAAAATACTCCAAACACCTCCACTTAGGAGGAGTCGGGAGTTGGTCGGAAATTCAGTCTTCTTACCCCGACTGCTACATGTGTGCGATTGACTGTTGTCTGATGGGGACCTTTGTGTCCGTTCGTCCAGGGGACCGGCTGGTGAAGGTGAACGGGGAGACCATCCTTGGGAAAACCTACTCCCAGGTGATCGCACTGATCCAGAACAGGTGAGACGCCGTTCCTTAACACAGAGCTCGTCCGACCGTCCGACGTTGAGCTTTTTTTTCCTTCATCGTTGCTCCTTGTCTGGGTTCCAGCGAAAACGTCCTGGAGCTCTCGATCATGCCCAAAGATGAGGACGTGTTGCAGTTGGTAAGTGTGAGTATTCGCCCTTTTTTTTCTACTTTCTTTGCTTTTCTCTCTCCTCTCCCTTTTTGTTCGTCCTCGTACCAAAACTTAGTGAGACAAACTTCAACCAGCCACTTGTTCATCATGAACCTTTCAATTCTAAGTGGTAAGTGGCTCCTTGCTACTACTTCTTTGCGTACCTCGTGGTAACTGAGGACACAGAGGTAAATGGGTACAAACGGTTCAATTCGTCTCCCTTGTTGAAATACACATACAGTGAACCCTCGTTTATCGCAGGGGGACACATTCAAAAATAAGTAGTCATCTTTATTTCGTTTGCAATTTTTAAACAGAACTTTGTTCCGTAATAGCACCCTGCAGCCACGTAGCTTTTCTCGTCCTTTAACGTGTCCAGAAGTGGAACTTTTCCCCGCGATATTCGGCATCTTGCTGCCTTTTGGGCGCCTCCGCCGCTGCATTTTGTCGGTGCGGAACGTTTCGTCCACAGAGTTTCTCCACGAGAAATCCCACCAACAAGTCGGTTTGCCGAGCCGACGGAGATGAAACGCGGAGGAGAGTGATTGACATTGGCCCGCAGTCCCTTATCCAATCAGGACGCAGGACACAATGTGTACACTATATGACAGGATAACACGTAAATAAAAGATAAGAAAAAACTATTATTTGGTGTAAAATAAGCACACATAAGCAACATGTTAATGGTTGATATCTATAGTGTTGTGCAGCAATATTAGGTTTCTACAGCTGTATTTCACTTGGGTCCGAAATATGGGCGTGACTCAGCATTCGATTGGAGGACGGGAGCGTCCGCAAGCTGATTGGAGGAGACAGCCACAGAAGGAGTCCCACCTGAAAGGCAACCGCACAAAAAGTACCATCTTATGCTCAGCTGGGAAAAGACGCCAAACTGTCCCTCGCTCTGTTCTTTATCCTCCTCGGTCCTTGGGCCGGTCCCATCATCTCATCTCCCATTGGCAGGGGCTCGTTCGAATCGTGGCCCGATCAATGTCCAAAGACCTGATTGGCCTTTCCCAAATGTCCTCCAGCAGTCCCCCATTCCCAACAAAAGGCTACTGATCACTTCTCCCGACCTCCAAGAAGGGGTCATAGGTCACCACCTAAAGTTGGGGTTTTTTTTTGTCTCTGGCGTCTCCAGTTTCTGCCAAACTGCTTAGTCACCTGAAAGAGATTATAAACACCAACAGGAAGGAGAGCAGAGAACCAAAAACTGAGAAGGGTGGAGAGACATTAATCAATGGAGTTGAAGGTGGGGTTCCAGACCCCCACCCTAAAGTCAACTGAAAAAACACAGAACATCCGCCACATCCTGGTACTTACTGAAAGCACTCACAAACGCCAACCTACGACGAACTTTTCACCCTCAATCTAGCAAATAATAAGTAAATATTTGGTTATTGTAAATTGTTAGGTGACTAATTTCCTTCAACTCTTCGCCATCACGCCGCGTTCCTGTCTCCCCTGTCCTCAGGTGTACTCCCAGGACGCCTACCTGAAATGCAGCGAGCCGTACGGCAGCGCGGAGCCGAGCTTCCCCGAGCATCCGCCGCTCTGCTGCTCCTCCTCCCCCCCCAAGTCCAACGCGGCCCCGTTGCAGCGCCGCCACAGCCCCCTGGACAACTGCCAGTGCCGAGCCGATCCCTCCGGCTCGCAGCTGGACAACCGCAACGCCGCCGCCGCGCCGACCCTAAACTCCGCCTCCCCCGGGCCTCCGGCCGACGCCGGCCCCGCCTTCGTCCCGGCCGCCGGGCGGCACCGCAGCCACTCGTCCTCCGCCGTCAACGCGCTGAACTTCCACTTCGCGAACCACAACGCCGCCATCGCCTCCGCCACGCTCCCCCCGCCGCGGAGGAGCGGGCTCCCGCCGGCGGCGCGCGCCCACGCCGACGCCCTCTGCCACCAAGCCCTGTCGGACTGGTACTACAGCCAGGCCGAGGCCGCCGAGCGCATGTCGCCGCGTCACCGCAGCGTGTCCCAGGACCGCTTGGCGGAGCTGGGGCTCGGCTTGGCTCTGGGCCCCGCGCCGTCCCCCGCGGCGACGTACGCCGAGCAGCACCGGAGAGAGACCCTCCTGTACCACCAGCAGGCGGCCGCCTCCTCCCACCACTCCCACTGGCTCGGGAGCTGGGGCCCCGCGGCGGGGCCCGGGAGCAGGTCGTGCTCCGAGAGCCTGCTGGCGGCGTACGCCGAGTACGAACACAACTACGGGCGGTCGGTGGAGACGCTGGCGCAGGCCTCCGCCCTGGTCTTGCCCCCCGGTGACCACGCCTCCCAAAGCCCGCAGCTGACCAAACCCGCCGGGCAGGAGGAGCTGAGGGCTCCAGGTTTACACCAGCACCCGGCGGCGCTCGCGTCCCCCGTCCCAGGCTCCGCCTCCCCCAGCGTGTCGCCCGCCGGCTGGCAGCCGGGCCAGCAGGTCGCCGAGCCGCAAACCAGGCGGGTGAGGCAGGACGACCAGGTCGACTACAAACGCTACAGCCCGTCTCTCGCGCACAAAAGCGGCCACCTCGTCCCGCAGGGGCCGCCGCTCGGCGAGCCCACCTACGGCAGCCCCCAGCTCAGCTACCGGGCGGCCAGGCAGGGCAGCCCGGCGGACGGCCGCAGAGAGGCGCCGCCCCGCCCCCAGTCGAGCCCCGCGCCGGCCACCGCCGAGGAGGCCGCGGCCAGGTTCGTCGAGGACAGGGAGGCCGCCTACCCGGCGGGCCTCCGCCAGGAGGTGGTCCTGAGGCCGAAGCGGCCTCCGGGGTGCCGCACCTCGCTCCAGATCCAGCCCAGCCAGGCGCCCGCCGAGTCGCCCGAGCACTGCGGCGTGAAAGTGCCGGCGGAGAACCCCTCCACCGTTCCAAGAGGAACCAGGTCCATCCGCAGAGGCAACGGCAGCCTCGCGCAGCATGCGTTTGACTCCCTGTCCTCTATCCCCTTCATAGGTTAGTGTCTTTTTTTTCTGAAGCAACTGACTTAGTATCTATTGTGTTTATGCTGTGTTGTATTGCGGCACATTATACATGTGAGACATTTCATTTTGACCCCAGAAAAAAAGTCCCAGCATTATTTGAGCTCTTTGCACCACAACTTTTGTCTGCACGTCATACATGACACCCGTACATTTCCCTTGCCTCCTCTGCATTGACTGTTAAATGTTTCGTGTCTATAAACCTTTACATGCCGCACTGTAAATAAGCAATGAAAGCTGTGAGAAACACAACTGCTGTCCAGGCAAAAGCTCTACATTGCCTCTGACCAGGGCCGTGGCGTGAAGGCAGGCAAACCAGGCAATTGCCTAGGGCCCCGAGCTGTCAGGGGGCCCCCAGACAACGACTGATTAAGA
>JASSRZ010001143.1:0-10838 GCA_032164315.1 Malacoctenus gilli
CTCTCTCTCTCTCTCTCTCACACACACACACACACACACACACACACACACACACACACACACACACACACACACTGTGACGGGCATTTGCATCGTTATCCTGCACTATCACATGGTTGTATGCAAAAGAGAGAGCAAAGTGGAGCGACACGAACTTCCCCCTCATATTTGCACTTTCCACCGCCTCAGCGATCCCCTTGAAAGTGACAGCGTCCAATGAGCAGCGGGGGGGCCCGAAGCCACGCCCCCTCGCGCTCGCCCTGTCCCATAAAGCAGGCAGAAGACCGAAGACAGCTTCACATGAACGGGGCTCCGACCAGACTCCAACTGCCCGCACTTCTTGCACTTCACGCGCACACGTACACGCACAGCGAGCCATGGCCGTAGGTCACCAGGACTCGGACGGCGACCCAGCCTGCCCCAACGAGGAGGCAGCCCTGGCCCACGGGGAGGAGAAACGTCTCGAGGAGCACCAGGAGGTTACGAAGGAGAACGGGGACGGCAAAGTGAGTCCCCCGGAGAGCTGGCCCGCTTCGCCTCCTCCTCCTGCTCCTCCGGCGGAGGAGGTGGAGTTCGTGCACCCCGAGGGCGGCTGGGGCTGGGTGGTGATGCTGGCCTCGATGTGGTGCAACGGCTCAGTGTTCGGGATCCAGAACGCCTTCGGGCTGATGTTCCTGTCCCTGCTGCGAGAGTTCGGCTCCGAGAAAGACGCGGACCTCCGCTTCAGGACAGGTGGGTGCACGTTCACTTGACACGCTGATTTTTGTGAGTGAGGGTGAATGAAGACAGTGCCTCTGTCCGGCGGGTTTTCAGCCTCCGGTGCTCTGTAATGTCTCTAAGAGTTGAAAGAGTTTATGAGCAGAGTGTGAGGGGGGGTCTGCAGAACTGGCACGTGGTGCTTCCTCGACCTGGACAGGTACAGGTACAGGTCCAGGTCCTGGTTGGAAAGCAGGTCAGCCCCTTGTTATCGTCTCCGCAAACACAGTTGTCCTTAGCAGTCTGTGGCTGTCACATTAGGGGGGCCGGTCCAAAACAGACAGTGATTAGAGTGTATTGACCAGGTATAGCTGTGTAATGGGTATAACTGATAAAATCACAAACATTTTTCATTTTCTTGGGCTCATTGTACGATTTTGGTCCTCCAATTAATTCTTTTCAAAAAAAATAAAAAAAATAAATTGATTATTAGGTCATTGGCATCTGGTTGAACAGACCGTTACCTGCCCAGATTGCATAACACACCAAGGTGCTGGCTTTTTTTCATGCACCATGTAAACAGACCAGTATGACGGTCGAGAATAGTTGGAGAGTGAGGAAAACCAATGCATTCGAACCACCCAGCATGGCACGGCGGTGGCTGCTGAAACGTCAGCGTGTTGTGCTCATCGATGAGCCCAGTTGGATTGGCAAACACAGAGGTCAATAACATGGAGGGCCACAACTCTCAGCGTTGCCGGAGCGCCGAGAGTTTTTTCCCGGTCGAAAACCAAGGGAAACGTCTCCGGTCGCCGCCAAAGTTGCAGTCAACTTAACGGGAGAAAAAAAGTCTGGTAAAACTGTGTGTTTGGGTGATTTGGGTGAGGCGCTGTGACGTCACTGTGCTTGTTGTGCTCTCGCGGTTCCGTCGGTCCTTGCGAGTCCCGTTTTTTCTCTACGTAATGACATCTTCCTGTCTCCCCACCGTCAGGAGACCCGAGTCAGTAAAGGATTGCCGAGGCGCTCCTCCGTCGGTAAACAGTTTAGTTAAATAGTAACAACACGGCCGGCCGTTTGGGCTGAAGCTAACCCCTCATTGGCTCAAAGCGCTGGGCAGAGACGGAAGGCAACGCTGCAGCTCCTCCTGCGCTTTCATGAACAACAATAATAATGAATAGCAGGCATGTCACTGGGCCAGAGATCAGAATCAGTGTTAATAAGCGAAGTGGTTCTAATGGTGTGTGAGCACCTTCCATGGCAGCCTTGGCAGAATGGCTGTGAGCATGTAGTCGTAGTCTTTGAACTGTTGTGACGTAATCAGGTAAAAAATCTACCTCATATTTAATGCTGTTTGTTCACAGCTTTGTTTCAAGCTTTCGTCACAATGTCGTCTTTAACTTCAAGGAGACGTTCGACACCAAAACACAGTAATGTCTGGGCTGTACATGAGACAAGACTTGGTGAGATATGACAAAAACTCTGGAGCGTTCATACCATGAACGTTGCTTCTGTTGGTTTCTCTGACTCCACGACACGTAACTGTAAGTTATTTGCCATGTAAAAGTAGGATTTCAACCACAAACAGAGGTTTATCCGATAAATCGTGTTGGACTGCTCTCATTCTGTATTTGGAATCACCAATGGGGGCTGACAAGCATGTTCGCTGGGGGAAAAACCAGGAAAAACCAGGAAAAAACCAAGTTTTCCTATGGATAAAAGGCCCCGTGCCAAGGATGAAGAGGCGTCATCTCTTGGCCGATTGAGAATTCCAACACTACTTCATGGGGGCGCTGTGGCTCAGTGGGTAGAGTGGGTGAAATACTCATCAAAACGCGGGTGATTCTCGCTCTAAGTACAGAAGTATCCCTGGGTTAAACACTGAACCCTTAGTTTCTCCCCAAAAAAAGCCCAGTCCCGAACAGCTGTCACGATAGGCGTGAGCAATTGCGAGAGCGACTGACCACGTAAAAAGCACATTGGGAACGCTCAAGCCGAGGCTTCGGCGGAGGCCGAAAAGGGCAGCGCTCCCGCACCATCCCCCGCGAGATCGATCAGATGGTGGAAATGCGACAGTGAAAGGTAGTTTTGGCGCTCTTCCAACGAAAAACCAGGTGACTCCGTCTCAAAGGTGTGACTTGGTCCGTTCTATTCTTACACTTGGGGAGATAAGCGTACGATTGACTTCCCCTTCGCTCTGACGGAGCACCCTCTTTCCAGTTTTCCAGAGCTACTGCTCGCCGAGCTTGAAAGCGATCGGTCCGAAACAACCAATCATCTCCACCAACCCTGGGGCGGGACAGTCCAGTCCGCGGTCCCCAGCTGTCAGGTCTGTGGCCTTCACCCCGGCTCCCTCTGGGTAGGAATGGCAGATAGGGTGATTTGCGGGCCCCATGCCATGAAATGGACTGGCCTGATGGACCTTTGAACCAAAAATTTTCAACCCACGATTTGGAGTCTGACTTCCTGCCATTCTGATGGTATCTTGTGGCCTGAACTTGTATTGATTGATGGAAGTTGACATCAGGAACTTAGCACAACGCGTGAGCCCGCTATCTTCTGGTGACTTTTTTGGGCTTGTTTTTTTTTTTTTTTTATTAAACTCAGTTTAAATATCAAGATGCTGAGAGACAGGAAAATGTGTCACTTCCTCAGTCAGGAAGAAACTGGGTCCTAATAAAGGTCTGCGTGCTATTCTTCCCTGGAAGCGTAACAAACGTTTATTCTTGATGTGTTTGAGCACCCACTTCTTCATGACACATTTCAAAGGTAATTGAGGCGTTGCTGTCAGGGGGAATCCTGTGTCATCCTGTCCCACCACTGCTTTCTATTGCGTGTACACGTAATACGTGTATTACGTATCTCATGTCAAAGTAAAAGAACTTGCTGTCATGGTGTGTCCTTGTCACGTAACTGAGCTGGAAAAGACTACGTGAATGCAATAGATTATTTGGTTGAACATCGTTTCGTTTCAAACGAGTACTTCAGTTACGGGAGCTACATTGTTGGGGCTAAAAGCGACATCCATTGACGATCTTTCTGGTCTTTGTAATCCAAAACCTCTTCTTCACCTTAGCTGGTGTTCGAGTCCAGCCGCTTCCACCGTGGCCCCAGAATCTGGTGTCTTTCTCCTAGAATGAACACAGACAGGTTGAATGAGTTGATACCGAGCTCATGTCTGGCATCGCTGCCCTGTCCAGGCTCACATCGGCTCTCGATAGACTATCTTCCAGAGCTGTATCCAGTCTCTACTTGGGTCAACTTACGATCACTTTTGCGGATGACATGAGAATATGTATGACTATATGCCGATGTCAGCAAAAGTCGAACTGAAGTGGCCTACTTTTAAAGCGTTGTACTCTACTTTTACTTGAGGAAAACTGTGAGGCAAAAACGTGGCTTTTACTCCGTTAGACTGGACATCATTGCGCTGTTTGGACTGAACAAATTAAACATTTATTTAAAAGAAACTCCATTGCTTCTTTGCTGACTGTCTCACTAAGTCTGGTTCCAGTGAGGCTCCTTCCTTCCCGCCCCCCCCCCTTGACTGTTGCTAATGCTGTTCATGAGGATTTTTGGGGGGGAGGGTCTTTCACATTTTCTTCTTCACTGTAAAGTTCCCATATAAACAAAACGGAAGCGATTTGAATCGTCTGGAGCATCCTGTTCTCTGCTTTAGAAGGACCTGTGCAGGACTGAATTGTGAAACTCTAATGTCTGCAGATTCTGCAGGATCAGGAAGGTCTTCTTTCACGTTTCTACTCTGACACCGACTCCCGCTGGTGCATTTTCAAGGTTCCGTTGGCATCTCACTTTCTTTTTTTTGCATTTCTGTTACCTTCACGCCTTCCTTCACCCCCTTTTTGGAAGCTGTGGGAGGCATTGTATGCCTACAGCTACAAGATATTGCTGCGCTCTGCAGTTCTCATGGCAGACCTGCAAGACCGTCACCACACCTGTGAGGGCAGGCGAGGCGGTGCGAGAGATTCGCGCGGCTGGTTTCGGGCCCGCTCGGGTTAATGTTTCACTGGCCGTTTGAACCCGGGGCTGTTTCAGCTGGAGTCTGACGGTGGTCGAAGGCTGTGGAGAGATAAAGCGCGGAGCAGGTAAATACGCGGGCAGGCAGAGCAGCGGCGAGGGCCGACTGTTTGATCACCTGCACGTGACGTGCGGCGTCGGGCCACGGCCTGACAGCTGTCAGGAGGAAGCGGGCCCGTCCACTGCGGGACGCAGAGTCGACATGAAGCCGTCGCCACACGAGGCAGAGTTGCAGACCGCTGGAGGGGGTTTCAGGGTGTGGCATGCGGAGCTGCCCTTGATATGTAATGAGATTGGTTATATTGGTTGAGTGGTGGAACCTTTTGAATGTCTGCCGGTCGGGCAGTGAAAAGGACATGGCAGGTTGCCAGGCGCCTGCGCCACAAACTGCCGTTTGTTTCCCACCCGAACAAAAAAGGCATTCGACTTTGTTTCCTCGTGTCACTGACGGAGTAAATGTAAATCCTGAAAACACCTGATACCGTTGATAATGTTGTTCATAAACGGCTGTGTCCCAATATTTTAATGCTCACCTTTCTAATACTTTGCGTTAGAATTCCCTGAGGGCTGTTCTGTTGCACTCGCTGCATCCTCAACTGACTCAGTCCTCCAGAAAGCAAAAAAAAACAAAAAAAATGATGTCGAGTAACAGCCTCATCAGCCACAGTTGCTATAATGCATCAGTGCTGTTAAACCGGCCAGGCTTTGCCTTTTGAAAGATGTCGTAATAGCACTGCAAAAAACTGGCCTACGAGAAAGAAGCAAAATATTCCTAAACCGGACGGACTAAAATGGGTCTTAAAAATAGGCAGAAAAATCTAAATTCAAGTAAGTAGACTCTCCAGTTGACCTCATTTGAGATTTTGGACTGTGGGAGGAAGCCGGAGTATCCGGAGAGAACTCACGCATGCACAGGGAGAACATGCAAACTCCACACAAAAAGGCCCCCACCTGGGCGCGAACCCAGGACCTTCTCGCTATGAGGCGAGAGCGCGAACCACCATGCAAAAGTGCCCATTTCTTGTTTCTTTGCATTCTTAAATTGTGAGGTTGTACAAATGGTCTTGCTCTTAAAATGAGGCAAATAATCTTGTTGTTGCATTGGATTTTATTGCGAAACATTTCTAGACCCTGTTTTTGGTTTATTCCCGCTCAAAAGCAGCTGGAATATCTCATCAAGAAAAAGTGAGCCATGCTTTCTTAAAATCAGATTATTTTTCTCGTGCAAAACATGCTTGTCAAGATTCATTTTCTTTTTGGACAAAAAGTAAGACTTTTTTCTTTGATACAGGCTTTTTTTTAAACTTTCTTGTAATTCAGTTTTTGCAGTGTGTCTTTGGGAACAGCTCTCCATGAGGACCAGAAGGGATCTGAATGGTTTAGATTTGTTGTGCACGAAGGGAATCCACCTTTTTTCAGGTCTTGCGAATAACTAAAAAACGAAAGCCAACATGTGGCTGGAGTCGTCATAGAAACGTCCCCGTGCGCTGCCTTCCTCCCGATTTGCTCTGAGTTCAGTTACCTGCTCCGCCTTCGTTTTTCATTGAGCATCTGGGTTGGAAAATGGCGCGCTGCAGCCCGCCGCCGCTCTGTAAACAGGAGGGGCGTTTCCGCCGTTACGACTCCTCGCCATCTCCACGCGGCGGGGACGGAAAAGTGGGTGGATGAGCGGCTCCCCCAATCACCGGTCGGCCCCTGCCGCGCCACCCCCTCGGACGCCAAACCCGGCTCCTATTTAACATTTTTCATATGGTGGGAAGTCTTCCAGGCGCGCGCATGATATGCTTTTCTCGCCGACTCGCACAGCCACAACTTCCTCTGCAGCTGTTGAAACGGGTCCAGAAAACACACACGCGCGCACACACACACACACACACACGCGCGTGCACGCGCATTATATGTTCCTTAGGGCTTTGCTCCCCCCACAGCTCTTTACGGAGTCAGCCTGGTGACAAATGGCTTCCAGCTGCCGGTCGTCGTAGGTGGAGCGATGCGTCCATGTGGCCCACACTTCAGCCCAGAGAGGCCCTCCCCCCCCCGATAACAATTGGACGACCTCTCGTACTCGATTCTTGAAGTTTTCCTGCTGAGAAATAGTTCGCGGCTTACGTAAGCGCGGGCCCTCGTCGGCTTGCGTAAGGGTCCACTTCAGCCGAGGAAGACTTCCAGACCTTATCAGACTTGACAGGAGGAGAAGGGGGGCCCCGAGACCGTGGACTCCTGCCAGCAGCGGTTACGCCGCGCCGCTTGGCTCAAACGAAGCCTCGGGTCTTACAGCGCGTCCTCGTTCCTGCGCGTGCACAGGCACCTCCACATCTTTTGGGGTGTACCTTTTTGGCAGATGCAGATGTAGAAGGAGCAACCCCCCCCCCCCCTTCCCAATGCTGAAGTGGACATAGAGAACTTGGCGTTTTGAATGTTGTCAGAATCAACGCGGCCAGTTGTGGAGAGCAAAGGCTTTCGGAGCACAGCAGGGCCACAGCTTGCAAACCCATTAACCCTGCCGCCCGCTCACCTCTGTTCCACCCTGCTCGCCAGGCACGGAATCCGCGTTGCAATAGGATGTCGTCCAACCAAATTCAAGTGATTCCGGGGCTGGGAAGGAATTCCGAAAGGGCTTCGCAGACGCAGCTCGGAGCTCGTTCTGCCCTTTGGTGTGGCTGCGAATCAAGATCCAGCATGTTTGCGCTCGGTCTGCGACAGGCAGGCTTGTATGCGCTCGTGCCTTGGAGGTGACTCTGGACCCGTGTTTGAACTGCCTTCAAATGCTAATCCAGCCCGTCACATCAAACTCGGCAGCTCCAATGAAAGAGGATACACACGATTTCCAGATAGTGGCTCTTATCACAATAATCAACAATCATATCTGCTGCAGTTGAACTTTGGAAGTCAGAGGGACAAAGTGTTTATTTCTCCCCTGAAGTCTGCGCGCTCTCTCTCTCTCTCTCTCTCTCTCTCTCTCTCTCTCTCTCTCTCTCTCTCTCTCTCTCTCTCGCTCGCTCTCTCTTCTGTCGTCTCTCTCTCCTGCTGTTTCTTTGTCTCCCTGCGGAAGACTTTGCGTTCTCCAACATGCGTCCGTCCATGTTTTTGTTTGAGAACACTTCAGTTTCAGCGGCTCTTCGCGCTGCACTGGTGCGCCAAGGTGGTTGTACGTCCAACGTAGCTGTAGGCTGGAATCTGCAACATTGAGAACCAACCCGCTGAATCGCTCGGAAAGAAAACAAGCCCTTTACGCCACGTGTGGGGGGGGGGGGGTGATGCAAGCAAATGATCTGCAGCGAAGATAAATTTGCATCCTGCTCTCAGGAAGTAGCACCTTTCAAACGGAAAGCACTCAATAAATGACAATCTCCTCTTCATTGCGGCGAATGCTGCTTTTGGGGCCAACGTTGTGTCTTGCTTGTTATTACTGAGGCAGCTACGCCATATTAAGTTGTCGGGCATCACTATGACTGGTAACTGGAGTGTAATCAAAGTGAAGCTTTATACTTACTGTTGTACAAGTAATGTATTCAGCCTAATCGGTGTCTTGAACTGGAAGCAGTCCCTAAAGTAGCCACGCAGTGTCACTGGATGAGCCGTGATTGATTTCCTCGATCACGTTTGCATTAACAAATCATTTCTTTGTATCAGGACACTTTTCAAGCGGCGTCGAGCCCATTGAGGAACTCCAACTCACCAACGTGACGTCGGGAGTCTCGCGGTCTTCCGCCGAAGCTGGCTTGGCTGTGGTAACGGCGCTGAAGTGTCACATTGCCCAGCAGTGGGCAGACACTGTCCTCACACGCCACCCAAATGTCACTTTTTCTTCGACGGGTTCTATGTCAGCCATTTGGTCTTCTTTGGACTTCTCTGCAATGAGATTGCTCAAATCACTCCCTTTGTGCTCTGTACTCATCCCAGTGGAAGAGCTGCGTTTTGTGTAGCCTGAGCATGTTTGTCCAACAGAGTGTTTCTATCAGCTCATCATCCTTTCTCTTTGACGACGCCGGGAAAATTAGAGGCGACCCCCGCCTGTTCGTGGGCCGTTTCCATGACTCGCGGTTAACGTTTAACTCCATTATCAACGTTAAGCTCCGTTTAAGCCTTCAGACTTCCTTCCCGAATGGAGGTTGCGCCGACAAGCTGGTGTGGATGGAGGAGGGGGTGGGGGTGGGGGTGGGGGTTGGGGGGGGGGTTGTAGGTGTGTGACTCTTTTTCCAAATGAGGTGGTAGCCAATCAGAAATTAAGGCAACTTGGTCTCCGGGGTAGAGCCGCATATCATTACCGCACCGGCCCGTTTTAGGAGGGAAATCTGGCCTGCCAACAATACCCCCCCCCCCTCCATGGCCCCTTTAAGAGAATCTAAGTTCTGCAGACTACAGGTAGAGAACTCTCAAATCCCGCCCCCCCTTCCCCCGTTATTTTTTCTTTTTTTACTTCTTTTTTTTTTATGGCTGAATGTTCGCCAGGTTCCCCCGTCGCGGCTTCGGCCGTCCTGGGGTGAGCGGGTTCAGAGCAGAGGGGGGGGGGGGTTGCAGCAGAGAGCCTCAAACGGGAGCAGACGGATGATTTAGAGCCTCCCTGCGTGGTCTGCCGGTGTCTAAGCAGGGGCCTCAGGCGGGCCCACGGATGTCACTGTGACACGGAGGGTCCTGATATTGCTTTTTTTTCTTTTCTTTTCTTTTTTTTTTCATCCTGGAATGTTTCTCCGTCTGAAGCGTAAACGCAATATCCTGTTGTCTTTGAACGACTCTTTGCCTCGCCAGTTCGCTGCCACTTATTGCTGTATGTCGCTTGAAGCAGGCTGATATCCCTCACAAATATGAAGGCAGGAGGTCGAAAAACTGAGATGGCCGTGCTGGGTCTGTATTCCATCAAAAGAAGAAAGGCCATGACATTTTATTGGCACACTCAGAAACTAGGTCAGAACATCGCACGGGAGCGACTAAATATAGGTCACACTTTCTTTACCTGTGCAATTGACCGAGGGATGTTCCTGCTCCGAGGCCCAGTGTGCCACCCAGAACTTATTGGCGTTATACAAGGAAATTGACGAGTCACCCACAGCACTGGCTGAGATGCGGATAAACGAGCACGCTCGGGAGTCTTTAGAGGGCGTTGACGCAGCACGGGGAGACAATATCTGGCTCCTGGACGACTACTTGTTGTGCCGCAGCGTCTCTGAGTCGGAGGGACGCGGACTCTCCGGCGCGCGGCTGCCGAGCGAAGGCGAGGGGCGTCCCCAGAGCAGGGTGTTTTTCTTCCCAGCTCCACGGGCCCGCCTCGGCGAGAAACCCGAGTGTGGCGAAGTCTTCTGACAACATATGGGGCGGACGGAGGAAAGAGACGCCCGTCGCAAAAAGTCAGCGTCAACAACCTGAAACTCGACGCGAGCGCTCCTCACGCGCGGACGGCCCGACAGCAACAAGGAGTCGGGCTCCAGCTGCTGCGCCTTTTCCCACAAGTTTCATCTGACCCGGCGCTCGGGAAAAACAAGTGTGGATGGGTCAGTGGCACGTGGGTGGCCTTGTCCTGCCCTGGTGTGGGGACGCACAGCCAACTGCAGCAAGAGCAGGGATTTTCAACCAGAAAGCAATCTCAATTGAATTCCAGATGTGTTAAACACTTGTCAGCTGCTGATTCAGAAGCATAGATTTGACCTCTGTCAGTGTCAAGCTGGAAGCATAACTAAATGAATTCAAATAAGTAAATTACAAACTATTTTCTAAGAAGGCTTGTCTGTATCAAATAGTACCAACAAAAACCAATCTGTACACACACAAAAAAATACAAAGCGCTGCAAAAAAAAAACGTATTTACAGGAACTTGCGGCGTCTTTTCGTTTCTTTCAGAGAACAAGTAGCGAGTTAAACAGGAAGTTAAGTTTCTGTTGTCTCTGTTCTGTCCATGAGACGTTGTCCATCTTGTGGGAGATTTTCTTTCGTCACTCGTCAAGTCGTTTCATAACGCTGCCCTGGTGGGTTTTATCAATCACGGCAATGACCCAGGCTACAAAACTGGGATTGATATTTCAAATTCAGTAGTGGGAAGCTTAAAGTGGCCCTATTTTACTCATTTTGGATGTCTTTGTCTTCGTATGCAAGTCCACAATGACAGAAATTCA
>JASSRZ010001144.1:0-10837 GCA_032164315.1 Malacoctenus gilli
AGCAGAATGAGGCTCTTCCGCATTAAGCCCCACCCCTACAAGATGCAGGACGCCTCTGATTGGTTAACTGCTGGTAGAAGTTGTCGGGAGCGCGTCCATACGTCCAGCGTAGAGAAGTTGTCCAATCACTGAGCCCCCCCCCCTTGTGACGCCAGTGAAAAACTGATGTGAGAAAAACTCCCTGAAACCGACCGTTTCTACCGCCATCGAAACTGAATGGAGAGGCACGCTAGATATCTCAAACGTGAGTTTATGTGAACAGAGGGGGCGCTGCTCACTTGTCTGAATGAGCTTTCAACACTATTACGCTGTGGATAGCTGAAAAAAGTCGAAACAGCATAATAGGGCTCCTTTAAGTTAACCGCACGTCAGAGGTTCTGTGGATCTGTGACATCAGTGTGTTCACTGGATCCTCTTTATTTGGTGCTGATACAGAAACAGGAGCCAAGTGTTGCTTTGGTTCTGCAGACCGGCCCTCGTCCATCCAAACTTGCCTCCAAGTCTGTGAAAGAGTTTCAGCGTTATTCTGAGAAAACAACCATGCAAACACAGGTGAAGACCGCGCCGCCAAAGTAATGAAGACGAGTTTACGAAGGCACGATAGGACTCGAGATCGGGTACGGAAAACGGCCGAACGAAAGGCTGTGGTGAAACGATTCCATTAGCTGATCGATTCGATCGTTCTTTATCTTCATTAGAATGTTTTTCCGTCGCCGCTGTTTGTGGATCATCACAGTGTGAGTGAGTCTTTGGAGCACCTCTCTGGGAGGTGAGTGCGCAATCACGGAGAGCGAGCGGCAATTTTATGAAGCGGCGCCATCATCGATAAGAGCTCTGAGCTTTCTTTAACCGTGTGTTGTTGGGTTGTTGTTTTTTTTTTTGTGGTTATCATTTATATCGCTCACAAACAGATTGCACTTTGGTTGTGAGAGTGTTTGGCGAGTGATTAGGAAAAGCCCGAGTGACGAAACGCACAAGCAGGAGCGTTCACCCGCGAGGGGGTTTCGTGTGTGAAATCATCACTGTACCAAGACTGAGTGGAGCGCTAAATGTCCGCGAGTGTGGAATGAAATGCGATTGCAGGGGACGTTGCGGGAAAGACGAGAGAAGAGATGATCTGTCAGGAGGACAATCAGGGGGACAGGAACAACTGAGAAACGGCGGCGAGACCATCTTTCAGCGCCAAACAGGCGGCGTCTCCTGGAAATCAGAGCCTCCTTTTCCGGCGCCAGTTTGAAGCCTTTCAAACGCCCTCATGAAGGCCAACATGTCTGATGGAAAGTGCGTCTGAAAGATACTACTGATTTACCAACAAACGAGTCAAATGAAACTTTTGTGAGAAGAGAGAAACTGTTTTCTACTTTCTCTCAGTATTGTTCTGGTAAAACAACACATCAATCCCCACCCACCCACCGGCAAACCCAAGGGGACCTGCCCAAAGTTTGGCAATCACATCTGGTTGGATTTGATTCACATTTCTTCTCTTCTCCTTTCACTCTGCGCCTCAATGCAACAATTGGGCGCCGTTCGTTGTTGCATTTCTGAAAAACTTTGCAGACTTTTCTCCACATCTCGTCAAATTTTTGCACAGTTCCGATCTCGAGCCCTGAAGAGGAGCGAGGCTTTGTGCTCGTGATCTGTTTGCCAGTCATACCTGAGGGCCTCTGGTTTGTGTGCAGGACGGGAAGTTTGTTTTCCTCTTCAGGCAAAATATTCCTTTCCTTTCCACGTAGCACCTCTCAGAAGAGCCTCTTCATTTAGGCAGCGTCACGGCCTCTTTTAAAGGTTGCTTCTTACAGCTTCACAAACACGCTCGGTGATTAATGTTTCAATGTGCTGCATTATTCAAATACCACCAGTGATAAATCCAGTAAAATCCAGCCGCTGAACTGAAATTAATGGGTCATACCGCCGATAAATCTGCTCTCTGAAAAGGCTGAGCGTGTTGGTGGGGATGCTGTTTTTTTTTCTTTCTGTCAGAAACTGATAGATAAAAACATTGTGTTCAGTCCAGCTTCTTCTTGACTATTTTGGTCAGGTCTACACTCGTCCAGTGGAATGTTTGGTGTTCTATTCTATTCTATTCTATTCTATTCTATTCTATTCTATTCTATTCTATTCAGTTCAGTTCAGTTCAGTTCAGTTCAGTTCAGTTCAGTTCAGTTCAGTTCAGTTCAGTTCTGTTCTATTCCATTCCCCTCCCTTCTGTTCCCTTCCATTCCATTCCATTCCATTCCATTCCATTCCATTCCGTTTCATTCTATTCTATTCTATTCTATTCTATTCTATTCTATTCTATTCTATTCCATTCCATTCCATTCCCCTACCTTCTCTTCCCTTCCCTTCCCTTCCCTTCCCTTCCCTTCTCTTCTCTTCTCTTCTCTTCTCTTCTCTTCTCTTCTCTTCTCTTCTCTTCTCTTCTCTTCTCTTCTCTTCTCTTCTATTCTATTCTATTCTATTCTATTCTATTCTATTCTGTTGTAGTCTAGTTGGGTCTATTCTGCTCTATTTGATTATTGTGCACTCTTGTCTTGTGTGTCCATTCTTTTTTAATCTCTTCTTGTGGAGTCTCTTTTTCCTTTTGACTTCTTTTGACCTGAGGGATGTGTTTATTTGTCCCTCTGATCAGACTTATTCAGGATTCAAGTTCGGGGGGCCACATGAAGCCAAATTCCCCCTTCAGCAGTGACGATGGATCATTAAACCTTTAACAAATTTTTCAAAATTATGCGACATTTTGAAAATCTCACTTATCAGATTCCTTTCAGTCTCCACGAGGTGTTTAGTTTTGAATGTTTGTTCGACGGTGTCCAATGAACAAAGCGACTGATTGGAGCTTCCAACCTTAGAGACTGACTGCGTCACTCTGCCACGAGTCTACGATCACACTTTAGAGCGAAGAGGAGAAAAGAAATCAGAGCGTAGACGACGGACGAGGCCGCGGCCCGCATGGGCCCACCATCCGACGCTCGTCATCACGAGTCAGTGGAGAGAAAAGTATCCGCCGTCTGCTTTCGAGGCGCCGAGACGCGCGTGGTTATTTGTTCAGCTGAGTGATTGGTTTCATCTTCCTCCCACCACGGACGCGAGATCAAACACACACACTCACACGATCGTTTGTAAACACAACAACAAACTTGGCACCTGGAGAGGTTTCTTTTCTTTCGGAAGTCACGGTTGTCGCTGCTCAAGTGTCTGTTGATATTCACACAACATTATTTCCCTCCTATGGATTGATGAAGCCAGATGGAAACCACCTGAGTACATTCATTTAGACACACTTACTCCTTTGTGAGCCACTGGCAGCTCCTGGTGAGCCCCACCCCCCTCCCTCCCTCTCTTGCTTTAGCTCTAATAGAAGGAGCCTAGTTTTCTGAAGTACAGCTATTTTCAGCACATTAAGCTTCCAGAGAAAAAGACCCTTCAGCGGCCACTCGGTCGTGCTGCGAATGCCGTGACAGAACCATGCAGCCAACATTTCATGGGAGGAGACGTTGCAGGTTTTCCTCTCAACAATAAACCATCAGTTACAACAGGAGAAAAAAAGTGCATCGCAATGGGATCTGGTGTCGAAGTGGGTCAAAAAGGGGAAAATCAAATGTCAACACTTGTGGATTTACTTCATGACAAACGTCCATCAAGTGGTGATTTGACACAACTTGAAAGAGTCTGAAAAAGGAGCGTGTTGGGGAGGCTGATCGTCTCCCATCAGTCCGTCGTCGCTCTTTGAAACTTCCGTCGCGAGCTGTTTGAGCAGTCGTCTTTTTGGTTTAGCAGCAGCAGGCGCACGGATCCCTCAGTGCGCGTCCGCTGGACTCGCCTGTCGTGAGTGCGTCTCGCTGTGGTGACACAGGCTGCAGCCGCTTCCCACTGAGAGCCGGAATATCCAGTTGTGGAGCCGCGTTTGCAACGGTGATCCCGAAGCCAGACGGTCGCGAGAAGAAGCGGCCGCTCTGAAAAGGATATTTCTTTTTCGTATTTCTTTTGAGATTACGCAGCACAAAGGCCGACGGGAGAGACGGCGCCGAGCTGGCGATAACAATCCCAACCCAGAAACTGAAAGGAGTGAACTAAACTGAGGACAGTTCAGTCTTCCCTTATTTTCCAGCAAAGACGTGATCATTTTCTTGAGAAAGGAAAAAAAAAAAAAAGAAAAAAGAAGAGAAGCTCGCCTTGACGACGTGTTCAGTCTGAGTGCTCCTGGTGTCAAAATGACACCCGTGAGCTGATGCAGCTGGATGAGACGCAGCCAGTGTTCACTGCACTTTAGGCCCTTTCAGACAAACCACCAGCACAAATTATGCTTCTCCCGCACCATCACCTCACCCGCTCTTCTCCCAATCAGTGATTATGTTGTTTTAGCCTTCGAGGTCCTGCCGGTGCTTCCCCGAGTGAATTAAATCCCTTTAAAACTGCACTTAAACGCAGAGAGTCTTTGTTTTGTATGGAATATTTAGCTCCACTTGGAGTGAGGAGGAGTGATTACTCTGTGCGTGCGTGTGTGCGTGCGAGCGTGCGTGTGAGGGCCATCTGCTGGTCAGCTTTGGCAGCACCTCACATGACAGCTGTGTTTTTGTTCCGAGACCCCCGGTGACTGCGCCTGCGCTCGCTCAGTGCTTTGGCAGACCCCCCCCCCCGAGCTTGAGGGCCCTTCTATCTGTGTGGTTCATTAGAACAGTTGCAGGGAAAGTGAAGAAGTGAAGACACATCGGGACGGTGTGAATAATCAAAACGGGATTGTTCCTGGAGTCGCTGCGAGGGTGATTGCGCCGCGTTGAGACCTCACGGGCTGCGTACCTGTCGGGTTTTAATCACACTACTCAACCCCCACCCCCTCCCCACCCTCCTTATTGCACAGTGTGACTAAAAGCTTTTATCTTCTGTAGGAGGCTCACAAGACCTTTACAATTTGGCTGTGAGCAGGGCTCCTTGTGTTGGAGGAGCGCCACTCAGAATAGAGCCCCGTGAAACTTGCCGTGAGTTGATTTTTATTGATTGTAAATACTCCCAACGCCCTGAAGGTGCTTAGAAAGAGCGAAGGACGCCGTGACGAAGGAGCTACGCCGTTCTATAGGAGAACAAGCAGCTGGAATTGTCTGATCTCCGGCGTCTGATTTGCAGCTCTATTTCTGCTGATCTATTTTCTGATGTGTGGGTTGCACGACTTCCGACTGCGATGTGCTGATTTATTCAGCTTGCGCTCTCAGATCGCAGTAATGATCCAAACATCCCGGTTTGGAGGTTGTTTTTTTTTGGGCGCTTTCGCGTTTCGAGCGTCTCGCTAATGAATGTGACGGGAAATCGCTCCTGTCACACAAATGGCAGCATCATTTCTGATCCCTGAAAGAAACGCAGAGGGAAACGCCGCATCACAGCAGCTTTAGGTTGAAGGGGGGGGGTATGATGACTTCATGCAGATGTGTGATGTGCAGCGTCTGTTTCTCCCTCTGCTGCTTATCGGAGAAAATGTTGTTGGTCCAAGCAGATTTAGGACCTGCGTTTGTGTGTTTTGGCTGGACCCACAAGGTTTTATTGTGGGTCACTGGCAGTCTGTGGGTCAGAGACCGCCCCCACCCCCCCAACCCCCCACCCCCTGCACTCTGCTGGGAATGCACAATTCACTCGAGGGCCCGGTTCAAGTTGGGAGTGACATTTCCAGAATTCCTGTTCCCTTCGATCCGGTGCCAGCGCCGTTTTTAGATGGAGCGAAGCCACCAGCGGCCGGCGTCGTGAAAATACACCCCAGCTGCTGCCCGTTGGTGCGGCGCAGCTCTGGCATGTGTGTTACGCAATCCGAGCTGTAATCACGGCCTAATGTTTGCGCTTCGATGAGTGGAGGAAAGAGTCTGATGACAAGTGACGCGCGCGCCAGTTTCCTCCCGGGCGAAGCGGGCGCTGGACGAGGCCGGTCCCCTCATGCCACGGGCTCGGCGGCGCGATCATCCAGGCCTGGCCATATTTAGGCAGAGCTCAGCGCTATGTAAACACAGCTTACCGCCGGGAGGGGGAGGGCTCGCTCCCACACTCGTGTCCCGCGACCGCGGGGCTCCAACGCTTCCCAAGAGGAAGGTGACTCTCCGGCCGCAAAGCGAAGACTGGAATCGGAGTCATTTAGAGACTCCCGCAGGTGTCGCGGAGCATGAAGCGCATCATCACCTGCCAAGGATGACTGACCGCCCGAGTTCCCACGGCGGATCCCGCTCAGAGAAGACGGGCGAGTCGGACGACGTGCCGGGAGAGACGAGGCTTTGGCGTTTGGCCGCCTGACGGCGGGGGGGGGAACTTGTGCTTTCCGACGGGCTCCACTGCAGCATGAGTGAGGCGCTGTGGGAGAGCTCCGGGGGTTCGGGCTCCTTCCCCACCAGCAGCCCTCTGACGGTCAAGCCGAGACCGCAGGCGTCGTCCGTCTCTCCCCGCGGGTCCCCCAGGATGTCCCCCAGCGGCTCCCCCCGAGGCTCCCCACGCCACTCTCCGCTCCTCTTCCGCAAACTCCTGATGAGCCGCAGCAAAGCACTGCAGCGGCGCTTCACCCTGGCGCACACACCCAGGTAGAGTTCATCGTCTTTTTTTTTTTTTATGGCGTTGAAGTCACATCTTGAGGCCTCTGCGTCGTGCATCTTTGGTCCGGGGTCAGAGGTCATTCCTCGGTCAGCGTGACCGCGTTGAACTCCCGAACACTGGAGTGCATCTGGTTCCTCCAAGGGGGCTGATCGGAGATGGTGCCTGTCTCGCTGCAGCGGCTCTTCCGCGTCATCCCAATTTGTATCATGGGATGTTTGTGGGTGGGGAAAAAAGCCCCATTGTCTGGTGAGGAGGTAACTGTGGGACATCATGATCCTGTTGACGTCGGGACCGGTGTCCACTCAATGGACCGTATTGTCTCCTGCAGTTGAGAGACGGTGTTTTGCCTCAAGGTGTTCAGCAGGCCGAGTGCTGACGAGCAGTGGTTTTAGCAGCAGATGGACGGCGCCTCTCCGGGTCGAGCTCTCTTTTTTTTTGGCGAATAGAAACAAACATTTGTTGGCGAACGGAGACAATTTGCAACAGAAAGCGCAAGGCTGACGCACGGCGCCGCTCATCCCTGCTGACTGGAAACAGACACCCGGCGTCTGGTTCCAGTTTGTTCCAAGCTGCGGCAGAGTTTCAACCTGGGAAGAAGTCCGTCACGTGTTTTTGATAGAAAGTGACGAGCATTCAGCTCACTGGCTGCGCTCGTGCGAGGAAGCGTCGCTGGTCGTGACGTAGGGTACGGATTTTCCGTGTGCACAGCCGTGACCTGCAGGTCAGTTCAGGAAACTCTGAGAAAACTTCCTGACCACCGCCCCCCCCCCCCCCCACTCCGCTGTTTTCAAAACGTGCAAATATGCAGGAAAATAATCACAACAAACACGACTGTTTGGGTGGAGGTTTTTCTGTGAAACAGCTGTCGAAGTTGCGTGATAATCAGATTTCTCGCCAATTTGACGCAGTTTTGTGGGTTCATCCGATATCGACACAGAGAAGTTGCAGCGGATCTCATTGATTCGTGTTATCCTGAGTCACCTGAGCGTCAAACAAGCTCCCATCATCATCATCATCATCATCATCATCATCATCCTCCTCCTCCTGGCGAGTTCTCACTGTGCCCACAGCCTCTTTGTGACAGCAGCCTCTTCCTGTGGTTTTGATACTAGCCTACACTGATCAACACTCTTACACACACGCGCGCGCGCGCGCACGCACGCACGCACACACACACACACACACACACACACACACACAAACTCACAGCCTCAGTTTAAGACCCTGAAACACTGTCCTAATCTAAAATGTGTCCCATGCCCTTTATTGGGGGTCTCCTTTTGTGCCTGTTTCTACCCACGGGGACTCATGTCATCAACTAACTGTGCAAACAGGTTGAGGATCCCACCAGCGTGTTAGATTCAGTCAATTTGTTCTGTTCGTGGGAGTCAGAGGACCTGTAGTCTCAGGGAGAACATGCAGACTCTTCCTGTGGTTTTGATACTAACCTACACTGATCAACACTCTTGCACACACGCACGCACGCACACACACACACACATACACAAACACAAACACAGACGCACACACGCACAGAAGCTGCTCTTGCTGTTTCTTGGTTCAAATGAAGCAGCAACAGAACAAGTTGTTGCGGTTGATTTGAGGTACGGCCACAGAGGCTCAGTTGCAAGTTTAAGCAAACTTTAGCGGGTGTGAAGCAGTGAACAGAAGTATTGTTGACTTCTTGGCAAGTGGTGAAAATGATGTTCATGATGGCTGATCATCCTGCAAGATAAAATAGGATGATAGTGAAAAAAGAGAAGCGCAAAATCAACTCTCTTAATCATCACTTGCAGCTAATCTACTTCCTGAAGGATCTCCCACACGCTGTCATTTATTCTGCCTCTTTAAACGTTGCACTCGGCCGTCATTGTTTACGCAAACCTGCACGCGTGCACCTTGGCCGTACTTCCCCCTGTCGCCTGTTTGTCTGCCTGGCCGTCGGCCTGCAGCCCCGCAGAGGAAGCGGCTTGTGTGCTTCTCCTCCTTACGTCACCCGTTTGTGAAATCTCCTGCGATGCTGTCGTGGCGCGTGCCCGTGCGACCTGTAAATGTCTCGGTGTTACCGCGTGAACTCCCCGGGCCCTCGGACAGCGGTCCCCCGCCGCCGCCGCCGCCGCCGCCAGGCGTGAGAGTTTCGGCATCGAGCCAATCTGCAGCAAGCTGTTCAGCGTCGACGGCGCCCGCGACTGCTGCTGAGGAGCCACTTCGCTGCACTTTTTTTTTTTTTTTTTGGCGTCCGCCTGCTGCAGCGCAGACGAAGTGACGAGAAAAAACCCCGCAGAAATCAGATAAACGCTCATTCGGGTCAAGTGTGGTCGAGCAGTCAGGCACCTCAGGAGAGCTGCACCGTCACGATTTGCAGCATCGATTCAGCAGCGGGGCCGCAAAATGTCAAAACAAACTGAGTCACAAGCGGGAACTGCAACCACATACTGGATATTGGATTTCTGTCATGACATGTGGGATTCACTGGGACCCCCGTGACTTTAATACCGCCTGTTTTGGTGCAGAAGACGGATTTTTAGATGCAGAGAGCTTCCGGTCATTCATTCAATGTACTGAGGAAGTAAATAACAGCTGCTTTATTCACACACACCACCAAAGGAGGTTCTTTGCGTTTATGTTCCTGCCACACGACAGTGCGTTCGAACACAGTCAGAAGAATAATAATGAATAATGATTTATTCATTATTATAATAATAATGAACTACGTGAGCGTCTGCTCATGTCGTTTGCATGGTCTCTCCATGCAGACATCTGAGTTCACCGATGCCCTCACACAACACAAAGTCATGCATGTTTGTTCAGTTTGCAATTACCTGTGATTTTAAAGGAGCTCTATTATGCTATTTCGACTTTTTTCAACTATTCACAGTGTAATAGTGTTGAAAGCTCATTCAGACAGGTGAGCAGCGCCCCCCTCTTTTCACATAAACTCATGTTTGCGATATCTAGTGTGCCTCTCCATTCAGTTTCAATGGTGGTAGAAACTGTCTGTTTCAGTGAGTTTTTTTCACATCAGTTGTTCACTGACGTCACAGGGGGAGGGGATCAGTGATTGGACAACTTCTCTACGCTGGGCCTATGGGCTCGCTCCTGACAACTGCTACCAGCAGTTAACCAATCAGAGGTGCCCTCCATCTTGTAGGGGTGGGGCTTAATGCGGAAGAGCCTCATTCTGCTCGTTTCTAAAGGGGGGTCTATTAGGGCCGCAGGAGACGATCGGGATATAATGAAATATGGTATTTGAGAAAAATACATTCATCAAAAATAACTTGATGAATTTCTGTCATTGTGGACTTGCATACAAAGACAAAGACATCCAAAATGTGTAAAATAGGGCCACTTTAAGTGGTGTCTGCATGTGAGTCATATTTTATGTCTTTTCAGCAGCTGTTTTTTCTCTTATTTTCATTTTTTAATGGTCTCTCTAAATAGAAACAGTTTTGAGGTAAGGATATAGTGACCACGTTTTCAGGAACTTGCTCGGGAAGGTTTTGCTTTACAGAGGATAATTCATGTGAAAGACTTGATGGTTCGGCAGCTCTTGTTGAAGGCTGTGTGTTGTTGAGCTCTCCCTGCCGTTTCCTTCAAGTTGGAACATTATTCCTGTGAATCCGCTGCCTCGTTTCAGATGGAGGATGTGCGCGTGTGGATGGGAGAGGCGTCGTCTCACCTCTGAGTCAATAGTCTCCTGGCTCAGACCCGCTCGCACTCTTTTAGCTGCTGACTGATCGCGCGACGTGTGAAAAGTTAATGAGTGAAGAGAAGTTGTGAATCTTCAATTCACACTTTTGCATTTTTTTCTTTGGGTGAAATTCTTGGAGCTTCATTCTTTGTTTCTGTTTCCTTTGGTTTTGTCTTTGCTGTTCTAGTTCCGGTTTGGGGGCCTCGTGAAGCTCGCCAGGCCGTAATTAGCGGGGGAACAAATATTCATGTATTTGCAGCCAGCAAATATGACTCCCAAATACTCGCAACAGCTGCAACATTTGACTTAACTGGAGCTGTGAAGGTTTCAGGCATTATTAAACATGCACGCTTTTTATGGATGTTTTGGCTTCTTGCGAATTCAAATGGAAACGTTTTGAAAGGGTCACAAATCCTGCAAACACCCATTCATCAGGTTGTTTGTGCTCGGAACTTATTTCAAGCTACCGTATTTTCCGCACTATAAGGCGCACCTAAAAACCTCCAGCTTTCTCAAAAGCTGACAGTGCGCCTTATAGTCTGGTGCGCCTTATATACGGACCAATATTGAGCCACAACAGGTCTC
>JASSRZ010001145.1:0-10836 GCA_032164315.1 Malacoctenus gilli
TGTGTGTGTGTGTGTGTGTGTGTGTGTGTGTGTGTGTGTGTGTGTGTGTGTGTGTGTGTGTGTGTGTGTGACAGTGTTGCCGGACAGCCCCAATTTTCCCTACAGACGGTACGACCGCCTTCCTCCAATCAGCCAGTTCTCCATCGAGAGCGACTCGGACCTGTCGGAGACGGCAGAGCTCATCGAGGAGTACGAGGTGTTCGATCCGTCCAGACCACGGCCCAAAGTGATCCTCGTCATCGGTGAGGGCCCGGCGCACAAACACCAGAGCAGGAAACTCAGTTTGGCTCTCATGACACAAGAATGAACACGCTTGTACGCCTGAATGCTGGTTTCCTCATCTGATGGGTCCGATTTGAGGCACTTATCTGGATTCCTGCTCTCTCATGTTCTCCATCAGATAAGGATTGGCAGTGTGTGTAAACATAGTAACCTACTATAAGCAGCATCTCCCTGATGAGCGCTGCATCCATTTATATGAAGGAATTGAAGTTTATGTTTGCGTTGCAGTTGATCTAAAAATAAACGGCCTCTCATGCATGCATGCTGCGTGCATGTGTGTTGGGGCTTTTCCTGGTATTTTGCATGTGGCTCCGCCTCTCGGTGGCTATCAGCGTGGTCGATCTTGTTGCATGTCACTCACTGAGTTAGACTCACGCTCGCTTAATCAGATTTTCTTGACGTGCCTGCATTAACCTGTCAAATACTTGCATTAATCCTATAAATTAAGTGTGGCAGCTGCACAGGAAGAGTAACGACACACACTGAGATCAGCCAAATAAGGTCCTAAACATATACTCTATTGAGAATAGTTTGTGGAAGGTTAAAAATCATCGCAAAGAGAACTTAAGCGTTTGTTGTAAATAAAATGTCAAATGCCTTCCATCGATGGCCAGTCTGTGTTTAGTGGGATGTTCACGCCGTCTGTGGAGTGGATGATAGTTATTTGTCCTCACAGCACAAAGCCAGTTCCTGTCGCTTCTTTGTGAGCACATTGTGCCCTATTTTAAAAGGAAAACAGGATGGCAGCAGCTGTCATATCAGTGGAGGATCATAGTGAATGTTTAGTGTGTCAGGTTCACACAGACAGACAGGCAGGCGGGAGTCTGACAAAGGTGGGCAGTTGGGAGACGTTGGAAGAAGACTTGTTCACCAAAAGCAAAGATTGTTCTGTCTATATTTGCCACGGTTGTAAACGCCATTTTTGTGAGAACTCAGTAGGAGATTTAAAGTTAACAAAAACATCAATATTCAGTTTGTACATTTTTCTTCGTTCCAATCTGTCTGCTATGGTTAAATCATTCATTTCCTCCATTCAGCCTTATAAAACAAGCTTGAATTGAAAGCTTTGAAATAAATAGGACAGGAAACTCTCATCTCCTTATTTATTCTGCTTTCATACAGTTATCAGTCACACCTTGATGTAGGAATTTATATCTAAGCTCTGAAAACTGAAGTAAAACTGATTTGCAGGCTGATGTCTGGGATGAATGCATAAAATAAAGAGACAGCAAACATTTGTTTTTGTTTGTAATTTAAGGAATTGAAAGTAAAGGTCAGTATCTTATGACACTATAAATGAGCCGAACACCTAATATATTTTGTTTTTGCATTTTAAAGTCTTATTTTTCAAAGTTTCTTGCCACGTACCATTACCTTGTTACATGTATATATACTTTTCTTCACAAGTTAATGAGTTATCTTTTACGTGGGCCTTATCTCTTATAGCTCAGTCGGTATTTCACGGTACAGTCACTTTACTTAAATTGCAATGTTTCCGTGTTAAAGCCAGGCACATCAAACATTAGCGTTTACACTTTTTCTTCCTTTAGTCTCACGCAGTTTCCATCATCGTTCCCGAAAATCAATCCTGACGATGACACCATGATGGAACAAACGGCGGATGACGCAGTTTGTTCTGTCACTAATTTCACTTCACTCGCTTTCCACTCAGAGCAAATTTGGAGCCGCTTTCATTTCTATGGTAACGACAGCAAGTCTGTAAAAAGGTGGACTGAAACAGAGTTGTCCAACAGCAGAGCAGCATACAGGTCGTCAGACGGCCTTTGTAGGCTTTTAAACTGTCTTTTTACCGACTGACAGCTCCTAAATTGGTTTGTCTTGCTCCAACAATGAATTGTTGCTGGTGACTGGAATCCTCACAGTCAATTTAACTTCAGAAAATCAATTTGATCTGGTTCTGGCTGGTACAAAACGAACATTTCATGGGTGCATTTCTGTTGCGTGAAGATTCTAAAATGTTTGAACATTTCATCACTCCTCTGCACATCCCCTTAGTGTTGATATGCAGCAAAAAAAAATGATTTTCTCGCAAATGTGGGAGGTTCACACATTCCTTCCTTTCATCTGCAGCCCCTCCAATATGTCTTTCTTCCCCTCAGAAACGTATATTAGTACTAACATACACTATTGCACAGAAACACACAAAGTCCAGGCATAAAGACCCTTTTTCAGCACAAGCAGAGTGGCGCACACAGTTTCACATAGCCTGGATCTTTCACACCTAAACACACTTGCGCCTACACTCACACACCCACGCACACAATGTTCACACTCTCTCTCACACACACACACACGCACACACACACACACACACACGCAAACACACACGCACGCACACACAAATCGAAATCCCTCCCAAAAACATCCACTGCTCTCCCTGTGCGTCTAGGTGGCCCTGGCAGTGGCAAAGGGACACAGTGCCTGAAGATTGCCGAGCGCTACGGCTTCCAGTACGTGTCTGTGGGCGAGCTGCTGAGGAAGAAGATGATCCACAACGCCACCAGCAACAGAAAGTGGAGCCTGATCGCTAAAATCATCACCAACGGAGAGCTGGCACCGCAGGTAGCGGAGAAGCAGCGAGGGGGGCGGGGGTGAGGGAAGGGGAGGGCCGCGTGTCCAGTTTCTCTCAGGTCATTATCGCTGCATGCATGTAACAGAGGACTAATTAGCAGCATGCACATCACAGGCGTCCTGGTGAGAAGGACGCTTATCCATCTTATTAGCATCCATATTTGCAAGATAATTTCTCTGCCCAGGAAGAAAATCAGCACAGGCCCCTCCTGTGGCTACGTGCTCCACATTCTTACAAACACACCATTAAAAATGCATGAGATTATTGATACGACAGCAGTTTCGAGAAGTTGGGACACTGTGCAGAATGTGAATAATAACAGAAGTTCTTGTTAAGACATGAAAGACACGATCCATTGTGTGTGCTGTGTGTTTTAAAAAAGCCTGCATGCTCACTCGTGGAAAATGATCTATAAACGAGGCAAATTGCATTTTACACGCAAATTGTAAAACGCGATAAAGAGCCTGACCCATTAAACTTGTGTGCATAATTGTTGATTTACGTAACGGGAGGGGCTTCATCCTCCACATCGGCACCGTGATGCATTCGCTACACGACGACCACTTCCAAACTCACGGCATCTCATTAATCACCTTCCACAACGGCTCCACCTGTCATCCGTCACGCATTCGCTGCGTGTCTGGAACGACATCGCTTCCCCCTGGTTGCCATTCGCCAAAAGTCAGTCGAGGAACCGGGAAGATAAACGTCAGCACGATGCCGAGCTGCGGCGGCAGATTTATTAGATACGATAAAGTGACTTGTGACTGTTAGGCATTTAATTTCCGGCCATGATTAGTTCAGCAGAGCAGCTTGAAATTTGGCCTCGAAATGATTCCGAATAAAAGGCAAAATGCTCATGGAATTAAAGCAAAATGTTCCCATGAGGGAGGAATTATTCTTGCAGGGGTAGGAGCTTCTGTGGGAACACTGTGTAACATTGGGGAAAAAAGCAGGTCTGCCGTGATGAAGCTATTTGAACTATCTTATCGCCTCTATACAGTTAGAAAAGAAAAGAAAAGAAAAGAAAAGAAAAGAAAAGAAAAGAAAAGAAAAGAAAAGAAAAAAAGTGCTACTTCTTTGATTTTCTAACAGAAACAGTTTGTTGTGGTTCGTTTGTGGCCACAGACAGAGATTTTGGCAGCTTGTCTTGAAGAATGAAAGAAGAGAGAGAGACGTTGCGTTGGGAGATTTTTGTCTGAATGTGGGTGTTTCACAAAGGCCTCAGACTTACATACAGCTCAGCTGCAACACAGACCGATGACCAGTTTTTTCTCGGAAAGCAAAAAGGAAGAATAAGCTTTTTTCTTTTTTTAGAAACTTTTCTCTACAGCTGCACGATTCAACCTGCTCAAGGCCCAGCAGCACCTCAGTGCCTCTCAGCCAACAAGCAAATGCTGTTTGTCTGAATGCCACTGCAGGGTCACGTGCCTCCGTGTATTTCTGAACTTCTATTCCCTCAGAAATCCCGCCGGCCCTCAGAAAGCAACCTGTCGGATGTTTGTCGGTCTGCTTCAAGTTGAAAACTGGAAATGCTTTTGCTTCGATGTCTCTCGACTGAAACGTCATCCTATTCACAAGGACTTGTCTGAATCACACCTTCCTAACTGAATGGCACAGGATGTTGTTGCGAATGTTTCTCAATTTGCGTGACTAAACTTGTATCTAGGAGTAGAGTTAGTCTGGCTGGGACGTCTGAGGGGACACAAGAGGGGAGCAAACTGTTTATAAAGGATTACAAGGAGGTTTTTACAAGGTTTTGTTTCTATTGCCACTTTTCACTCACATCACCTCCACCTGGTTTCTGTGTGTTTCCATTAGACAACAAAGAATCTGTTATCAGTTACTCACGTAGGACAGCGCACAGGGAATCTTGTGCTGTTAAGCCTCCTCACATGCTGAGCAGGACGTGGATGTAAACACAATTAAGCCGAGTAGTGTCGTGCTGGCTTAATGATTAATTGAAAAGCGACATTTTCAAAAAATCCACTTTCATTTGAATGTTTAATAGCCTTTCTCACTATGCGGGGTGTAAAAAAACAGATTAATTATTTGCAGTATCACCACAAAATGGTTCATTGTTTACTCTAAAAACAGCAGTCGACAGAAAAAGGACCAAGTTTGGAAAGTTTTAAGCTGAATTGCTGACTCCTTGTCAGTAAACTCATTTTTCTTTTAAATTGCCTCCTACTTTCACTCCTAATCTCGCGGCGAAACACAGAGAACGAGTCCTAGTGAGGGTGAGAGTGATGTAAAACATGAACCTGAGTGAATTCCAGTTTCCCTGAGAGCATCGGGGCTGCTGAGTGAGTGAGTGGGTTGACTTTCGCCTGGAAAGGGTTTTAAAACCTTGTGGCCCTTTCGTGTCACTCTTGTTCAGCCTGTACTGTAAAACTCATGAATGGGCAACACTGCACTGTCTGTGTCTCAAAAAACAACTGAAAACTGTGATGCAGCCTCACCGAAAACACTGAGAGCTTTTAAATAATATCTAGAAATAAAACCGTACAAAACCGTACAAAAAATACATTTTAGCAGACCAAAAAGACGAATTCAATTCAAATAAGAAAATTCATATCCTTAAAGCTAAAAACAGCAAGTAATTCAAATTCATTCTACTATTGTTAAGTATATTTTCCTTCTCCTGATGTATTTAAATGTAACATTTCCAACAAGCTTTTCCTTATATTTAGTCACAGTGTGGCTTCAAGCTACTTTTTAGTTAATTTAAAGGCAAAAGTGACACCATTCATCAGGCAGCTTACATGATCATCAGAAACACAGTTTAGACGTATCGTATGTGAAACTGCAGGGAAAAAAACTCACTTTTGTGTTTTTTTGCTGTGACACCACAGCTGTCAAAGTCTAAATTGGCCTCTCTTGCAACAAAGTGCACTGTTTGATATTGCAGAGAGAAGATGTTACTCTGTGCTGCCTCGAAAAAGAAGAAAAATGTTGTTTGTACCTTTGTTGCTACATCGTGATTAGCATTCGATGGCTGTAGGAACTACGATAGAGCAAAACAACACCTGTTGGAACTGTTGACAAATGTCGAAAGTTTTATCCACAATTCGCTCTACAGAAAGATACGACGCATCTGTCGCATATATGGGAAACAATTACATTTTTATCGCTATGGTGACGGAGGAAACAACATCTGGGATGTTCCTCCTGCTGCTTGCTATCTATTCCTCTCAGATCTCCATCACAGAGCTGCACTCCAGATCCCCGGTGCGTCTCTCCCCCAACATTGGCTGGTCTCATTTTTATATCGCATGCATACATTAGTCCGTTTGATGGAAACCGAGATGAGTTTTAATCTCTGCCCAGCCGCCGCTCACGTTCTGTGGTCGGATGGAACTTGAACGTCCGTGTGACTGCCATTATTTTTAGATCGGCGCGTTGCTCGCGTATCGCTGCCGTATTGCATGATGCACTCGGCCCAGAGAGATGCGCTCCAACATGTCGACCTCCTCCAGCCATGAGGAAGTAAGTGATGCTGAAAGATGCTGGCACTCTTGGGCCCGGAGAGCTCTCGGCACAGTCACTCTGCTGCATGCAGATATGCCAAGCAACAATCGGAGGAACAGATGGACTTTATGCACAATGTGCAAACATTTTACGACCATTATCTCGACTCTGTGGACATTTTCACACGCTTTAATGACGCAACAGCTTTGATCGAATATGACAGAAAGAATAAAGCTTCGCTTACGATGACGACCATTAACGTGAAGACAAGCCGCCATGTTGCTCGGAGTCGTTCTTCTCACTAAAACAACAATCTTTACGGTTCGCCATTCAAAATGCCACCGAATATAATTTATTGTGAGTTTGTAAACACGAAAATCAAGTCGTGAGCCAATTTATGAGCTTGCTGATGATCGAAAAAAAACTCAATGAACTCCCGGCAGGCACGACAATATGTTGAAAGGAGATAATAAATCCTTGTTGAAACTCTCACTGGCACTGATCGATGAGATATATAAACCGTGGCGCTTTCGTTGTTTTTCAGGAGACCACAATCACTGAAATAAAGCAGAAAATCATGAAGATCCCAGATGCGAATGGTCTCGTCATCGATGGGTTTCCCCGCGACGTGGGACAGGCCCTGTCCTTTGAGGACCAGGTGAGTCTCTGGCAGGTTTGTTCAGCCGAAGTTGAAGTTGTTTACATTCCAGGTTCCGACGCTATTTCCACATTTACACCTTCAGCTTCTGAATATAGAAGTGTGTCACCATTGTCACGCGTAAGGAGTTGGTGACGAACTGGGAAACACAAGGAAGAAACGCTCACAACAAGACAAGTACCAACAAACAGGCAGTGATCCTAACATTTATTGTTTATAGTGTCGAAAGTCTTAAAATCCACAGCAGTCTTTTTTCTGTCTTTGCTTGGATCACATCCAGGATCGAACACACGTCTTCTCGCTCTGAGACAACATTGCTCACTGCTTGCGAGTGGACAGAAGCACATTTTGTTTACCTTGTGGTCACAATGCTTCAGTATGTTTGTTTTGTGCTGCAAACAGTGAAAGTTGTTATCTGTGAGTCCAAAACACACAAAGAGCCATTTACATAAGCACCCGCGACAAGCCAAGTATGGAAATGAGCCGGTCGAACTCCACGCGCCGGCTTCCTCCTGGTGTTTATCAGCTGAAATTAAAAAAAAAGGTTGTTTTTCGATTTGAGGAGAAATTCCTCATGTGGTTCAAGCCTGGCAGTCTGAGTTTGATGTATTTGGTATCGGAGGCAGCGGGATGTTGCAGGGTCACTTTAAGTGCTTTCAGATCATAATGAAATCTGTCCAGAGCTGAAAAAAAATGTCTGTTCAAACTTCAGAATGACAAAAACACAGTTGTAAATGTCCACTTCGCAAACTTTGCCACCACAGCCCCCAATGTGAGTAACATCGTATTGTCTGAATTATAATTACACCAGACGTTTTGTTCACATTAATTATATGAACTATAGAGCAGTCAGAATGTTCGCTACTTCAAATTTTGTGGTTTGATCTTGTTTGCATATTCGATGTCTTCAGTGACCTCAAGTTCCGATGCCTCAGTTCAGGAGGTTTCTGCTGCTGCTGTTGCTGCTCACCGCTTCCATTTCGCTGCCTAGTCAATGCTCGGCCTTCCTGAAATGATCCAATGGCAGCGAGGATCGTGCACACCTGACTCACAAATTGTTTCATGGTCCTTGCAGTTTTGTTCAGGAATCCGGTCGGCCGAAGTGGCCTTGAACGAGACGGAAAGCACTGTTCAAGGCTCAGTTGTTGCTCTGGCTGTTGGATGTTGTGTTCGGAATATCAATAAGGCAAGAAAAAGGCTTGCTCTTTAAAAAAGGCATTTGATTTGAGTGGTCAAAAAAGCCCACTGAAAACACTCTATATTAAAAAAAGTTCACAATGAAACACAAAAGCATAAATCGCCTTCAGCTCCACAACGACTCTGACAGACTTAATACAAGTGTCTGTAGAGACCGCAGCGCTCTAATGGTCTTTACAGTTGAATGGCCTAATTGTGCGAGTCAAAGCGGTCGATTGCTTTTAGAGGAATTGATGCTCTTTATCTTATTTAGGCCCACTTAATGTTTATCAACATTTAAATGAGCACTAGGTGACTGAGAGAGCAGCTGGATCTGTCGGGGTAGTCAAGACAAAAGTTAGGCTTTCTTATCTGAGTATATCTGAGAATGGTGGCAAAAATAGGCACAGCTTGCTGGATTATGTGGTGATGTCCTCAACTTGTTTGTGTTTGTTTTGCTTTCTTCTCATAAACAGCCAAATATCCCCAAATATCAAATTAACAGTGAAATATCACCAGTAAAGGGAACACAATGTCTCATCTGGGAGCCACAAATCAGTGACTCTTCTTCAAAAAGGGCCTAAAAGCTTCCACTTAATTTAGTCAATTGTGTTGATTGATCAACTGTTGTTGCGGCACTAATTGAATTACTGACTAATGCGGAGTGAATGTTGGGAAGCTCATTCATGCTGCAGCGCGCTGCCTCCAGGCTTGCTGCGGCTGTTACAGCGACCCGAAAAAGTTGCGATTGAGCGACATTTCTAAAACTGGAACAACAAAGAGCCAAAGCCACCAGAATGTTACATAATCATTCGCAGTGTCTTTGTTTATTTGTATTTTGTGAGAAGCAAGTTTCAGGATTGAGCCATTGTTAGACAAACAGCTGTAGTTCCACACGTTCTATATGGAAACAGTCTTGAGCGTTTTTATGTTTAAATCTGCATGATGACATTTCTGCTACATTGTGCTGGTTGCCAGAACTCAGTTTTATTGGGGTTCACCGTTGGACTGACAGAGGTTCAGTTCTCATTTGTTTAAAGAAAAGGTTGAATAAGAGAAAGTTTGGAAACAACTAAACCAAGGAAAGTATTTCATGTCTTGTCATGACTTTTCTAAATGTTCTTGTGTGGGTGTAACGTGACCTTGCACGCTCAACAAAACGCTCCAGCAGCAGCTTTCATGTTACTGACAAGTCCTTTTTCTACACATCCGGTTAGAGAAGAAGAAGAAGAAGAAGCTTCTCTTCTGAAGAAACCCTCCTGTTCTTCTCTTGTACGTTGGTGCTGGGTTGATAAGGTGGCTCAGAATCACCTTGAGGGTTTTTTTGTGGTACAGAAGAATCGTTAATCAGGGAGTAGGGACACGGGGAGTTTCCCGTGTGTGATTCGGTGAGTCAAACCCTCCGGTCATGAGACGACCTGGATGTCCATTTTTAGTCCGTGTCCTTAATGGGGGGGCTCTTCAATCCCCTGCAGCAGTGAGTAAAGAGACAAAGAGGACAATGAATTCAGCTGATGTGTCACATTGGAAAAACTCTGGTATGGAGTGTGGATTCAAATAATAAATGTTACTGACTCGAAACTGCAGCTCCCCAGTGGAGCTGAATGATGATTAAATGGGTGTTTATGGGCTCCTGCAGGGTGAACCAGATGGGACTCTTCTGGAGGCGCCATTTACTGAAAAACTGTGTGCTGCTTTATCTCATTATCTTTACAGTCAACACATGTAAATGGCTCGTTAATGCAGGCGGCCGTGGCCAATCGGCGGGCTGTTTTTCTCTCCATCTGGTTCAGTCAGTTAACAAATGGCAAGAAACGTGACGTCTGTTCCCCCCGCACTGTCTCTCGTTCCTTATTTCACACCAATTACGATGCAGACTACTCGCTCTGCCTAATGTATACGGATACAAGCATGCACACATTCAGCAGTCTGTGCTCCAGAATGCATCCAAGGACAGTGAGATGCAGGGAGCCTCACGCACAGGCTCCAATAAACAAATGTCTATGGACTTATATAACCATGTCTCATACAGTTACAAGCACTTACACTGTCAGAGGAGAGAGAAGACGCAAGCTCCAAACACACACATACAGTAGACACATGCCTGCATACATACAGAGCGTCAGGAGGAGTCTCATAATCAGCGAGGTGAACCAACCTCTCCATAATATGACTCTTTTTGAAAAAAGAACGGCTTGCTTTTTCAAGCCTCGCTTTTATCGACAGGCTACTGTAGACAAAGGAGCCTGTGAGCAATAATATGCAGTGTGTGCTTGCTCATTCACTACAGTGTCATGAGTTTGTGAGCTGCTCACTGCCAATTAGGTAATTATCAAAGATTCCTGATACAATCTTCAGTAAGCACTCACATGGTGGCGTAACATGTTGGAGAGTGTGATGATTAGCTTATGTGTTCAGCTGGAAAGAGACCAGGCCACCGCCCACTGGATGTTTAATTAAGTCCGGGACTAGAGAGCACTTTGGCATCATTAGTCATCAGCAAATATTCATACCTGAGGTATCAGAAACTTTAAATTGAGAGAAACGAAGGTTTTCACAGCACACCAGAGCCCGATAGGCTCTCTCTCTCTCTCTCTCTCTCTCTCTCTCTCTCTCTCTCTCTCTCTCTCTCTCTCTCTCTCTCTCTCTCTTTTTT
>JASSRZ010001146.1:687-10836 GCA_032164315.1 Malacoctenus gilli
CCCCCCCCCCCCCCCCCCCCCCCCCCCCCCCCCCCCCCCCCCCCCCCCCCCCCCCCCCCCCCCCCGTGCAGCGCGGTAAAGAGCCGGCGGCGTGTAAAAGCAGGTGGGCGCGCGGATCGATGCGAGTCTGCAGGCTTCACATCGACTGGGCGTCCAGATGAGGACTGATTACGCCGCAGTTAAAGAAGCGTATGAAAGAAACGGCGCTAACCCCCCCCCACCCCATCCCGGTGGCGGCAGCGGCGGCGGCGGCCATTCGTGCCCCTCCGGACGACTCGGTGAATACAGCCGTCTGTCCGGCGGTTGACCCGCCGCGGCGGATTAGAAAAGGGACGGCTGATAAACGGCGTCGCATCGATTTACGTTTAACAGCAGGTGCGAGGAGGAGGAGGAGGAGGAGGAGGAGGAGGAGGAGGGGCCACAGCGCCCCCCGTGGACGCCGCCGGAACCACCGCGCGCTCCTACCGCCTGGCACCGTCGGCCCTCCGTGGTCGCGATGCGAGGAGCGGAAAGGCATTTGTGGGATGAGCAGCAGAGCTTTATTAAATCCGAGCAGGACTTCGATCATCAACCCGCCACCGCGCAGGAAGCCGCCGTATTTACCGCCATATTTACCGCCGTTCGGCGAGCCGTTCGGCGCCTGCGGGCGTCCGTTATTGCTGCTCGTGTTTGGCGCTCGCCGCCGACCAATCACGCGAGCGATTCCCGCTGGCGGCGCTTTTTTCCGACTCGACTGCGTTTCATCACTTCTGAGATACTTCAGGCCACCAATGATGATGTCGCCCCCCCCTTCCCCCCCCGCCCCCCCGCCGCCGCCGCCGCCACCGCCGCCGCCGCCTCCCCAGGCCTAACTGCCTCATAAACACCTCACACACACACACACACACACACACACACACTCAGAGAGTCTCTACACGGGCGTATCAATATTTGATGGGGGTCATTTATTTTCCCGCCGGTCCGCGAGCGCGTCGACCGCGTGACGTATGGCGCCCGTGCGGCTCGGTATTCATGCGGAGCGCCGGGATCAGGAAGTCAGATAAATCAGGTTTCATTCACACGGATGGAGTCGTCACACGCGCCCGGGCCGGCGCCGCCGCGCCGCGGACTACAAATGAGGGCGAGCACGTCTGAGCTGTTGCCGGGACGATGAGCGAAGGAAACGCCTCCGACTTCCTGTCAGAGCGAGATCGATGACTTTGAATCCTCAGTGTTTCAGCTTTTATTTTGAAAAACGTGAGACTGGGGGTTTTTTTGGAACTCTTCAGCCAATCAAATTGAAGGTCTGGGGTGTGGTTGCAGTACTGGGCTGGAGGTTAGGGGGCGGCGTGGGGTCAGGGAGCGGGAGGCGTTCAGGGACGTGCCCGAGCGTAGGTCCGTCCGGCGTCGTCGTTGTTGTCCACGGTGAAGTGAACGCTCACCAGGAGTCGCTGCGCCTCCTTCGGGAGGAGGCGCAGTGGGATGGAGGCAGGAGGAGGAGCTGAGTTATCTCCCCGCTGGGAGCACATGGGAGCCATATTCCCCGCCCGCTTCCTTCCTGCTCGTCCTCATCGGCGAGCGGCGTTGATTGGAGCGTATAGATCGCAGCAGTCTGAGAGATTATGTCCATTGATTGGACGAGAGGGGGGAGGGGGAGGGGGAGGGGGAGGAAGGGGGGGAGCAGGGGGTGAGGGAAGAGGATTAGGAGGAAGAGGAGGATGAAGGAGGTCCGTCTGACTCTCTTCTCCGGTTTCAGGGGCCGAAGGAGCCGTTTTCAGCAAGTCGCTGGAGACGCCGCACGTCCGAGCCGAGCCCTTCAAGGAGCTGCGGTGAGTCTGACGCACACACACACACACACACACACACACACACACACACACACACACACACATTGAGTGAGTGCAGCTGCAGAAAAGGGGAGGAGTCTTTGGTTCTGGTGGCGGCGGCGGCGGCTTGTGACGTCACCAGGTTCCAGCAGTCCCTCCACGTCTCCTCCCGGCTCCAACCGCGCACTCAGCGCGCCGGGGGATAAATCAAACACACCCGTACGCCGCCGCGCTCTTGTCTGATGCAAGGACACACTATGTTGACACGGCGTTACCGCGGCGATGATAAAGAAGTGACAGAGCGCGCGTGTGTTTGTGTGTGTGCGGTCATTTTATGTCCTGTTTATGCTCCTGGAACTCTTTAGTTCCTCCTCCAGGTTCCCATCACGCTGTCCTTTCTCCTTTATGGAGCTGAGTACAGTGACGATGTGTCTCTTTAATCGTAGTACTTCAGTAGTACTTCAGTGGTACTTCAGTCGATCCTCTGTTCTGCGGAAGACTCTTATTCTGAAGGCCTCGTTTCGTGACCTTCCTGCCGGCGTGACGCCCGGCGTGCTCCTCGGCGCTGTGGCGTTGGCGCTGCGTGCCCTCTGATGTCACGCCTGTCCTGTCCTTTCTTTCCGCTCGCTCCTCGCTGTCCCGCGAACCTTCGTCTTACACGCCTCTCGGTAATCGAGCGGACGGCCGGCTCGCCGCCGCCGCCGGAACTTTTTGCCGTTCCAGACCGCCGTTTAACCTGCGATTTGCCGCCTGCCGTCTCGGTGGCGCCGCCGGTTCCGTGAAGACCGAACCGCAAAGGACAAAAACTCACGAAGGGAGGACGGGCGTGAGAGCCAATCACAGCGCCTCCTCATTGCCGATGCAGGAGGTCGAGGAGGAGCAGTGACAGACTCCTTCCTCAGCGCCTCCTAAGCTCCTCCTCGGTATTCTGGGCGCCACGTCTGCGGATCAATTTTTACCGTCTTGTTTTGCGAGAAGCAGATTAAAGGTTTCGTCTTGGCTCTTAATTCTACTTTTTAAGGCGCGTCGCCTCTAATCAGGTTTCATTTGCCCCCCGTCGCCGCCGCCGCCGCCGCCGCTCGGCGGGACGACTCGTAAACCGTCTCGGTCTGGGCGGAGTCGCGTTAATGCTGATGTCGGAGCGGTCAGGAGGTGAGAGGGAAGTGGCTGCGTGAAGTGTTTTTATCGTGACGCTTCCAACGAAAACGCCGCCGTGAACCGCCGCCCAACGCGCCGATTCGTTTCGAGCTACAGGCCGCCATTGTGGTGCTCAAACCTCAGCCGGAGAGCGGCGGCTCATTGGCTGGCTGGCTGGCTGGGTGGGTGGGGACAGGTGGCGGCGTCTCCTCCCCGACCGGGGACAGAGGACGCTCCGTCCTCGTCTCTGAGTGCTCTCCTCCCAGACCGGCGGGCGGAGTTTCATTACTCAGACGGGAGCCTGAGTGCGATTGAGACGCGCCGACGAGCCGCCGCCGCGTTCGAGTGCCACATCCACTCAATTCAGCCTCCACTCAAGGCGGCGGCGGCGACGGCGGTGGCGGCGGCGGCGGCGGCGGTTTGAAAGTGTCTTCTTGCGTTTGCGCTTTTGAGAGGATCAGATTGGACGGCGCTGGTCTCCTCGGAGACGCGGCGTCCTGACGGGCCTTTAAGTGATCCAGAGAAGCGGCTGCGTGCGGGCGTCTCCTGACGGCGCCGGCGGCGCTCACGGTGCTAACGGCGGCGTCCTCGTCCGCAGGTTGGAGTCGCCGACCCGCTCGCTGCTGATGGAGGCTCCCAAAGGCGTCCAGATCCTGGCCGAGGCCGGGGACATCCAGGCCATCTGCAGGAACGAGCTGCGGCTGGAGTCCAAGGACGGAGAGGTGGGTCAAAGGTCAAAGGTCAAAGGTCAAGGGTCCAAGGTCACGGGTCACAGGTTCACCTGTGGCAAGGGGGGGCGTCCTCACGCCTGATCCTCTTCGGAGCCGGGAGTAACGGCGCCCCCCTGTGGAGGACACACCCACGTTTAGGTGAGGGCAGCGGCGGCGGCGGCGGCGCTCACCGTTCCGGCTGTGGCCCCGCCCCCGCCGCCGCCGCCGCTGGACAGATTCCACTCGACTTCTTCACTTTTCCTCCAGGAAGACAAATGAAAAATAAACTTTGTTTGTTGGCAACTGTGAGAAATCACCTCGGGGGCCGCGGGCGCCGGCGCTGGCTGCCGCAGCGGCGCGCTGTCCAAACGCATCTCCGGGCGAACAATGGCCGCCTCCGCCAGCCAAACGCGGAGCGGCGTCTCCGTCGATGGCGGGTGGCAGCTCCGCCGGGCCGCTGGCCGCCGTCCACGCCGGCCGGCCGGCCGGGACGCAAACAAACGACGACACAGGAGCCGATTGTTCGTCCTGCTCGCCGCTTCCTGTCACGCTCGCCGCGGCGCTTTCATGTGCTAATAACTTCCTCTCCTCCGTCCATCTTCTTCTGTCCTCTTTCTGTCTGCAACTCCTCTTCTTCGCCCGCCCTCCTCTCCCTCCTCAACTCCCCTCGCCATCCCCAATTCGTCACACACGTCAGCCTCGGCGTCCGCGGCGCTCGGCGGCGCCGATGAAAGGATTTCCTCCTCCGGTTTTGCATCGCGTCGGATCCGTCGAAGTCAGGACGAAGAGCGAGAAGAAGTTTCACACCTGTTCGGACCTGAAGAAGGGGGGGGTGGGGAGCGGGGGAGTGGGGGGGGGCGTCCAAGGTGCCCTCGGTCACGGGCCAAAAAATGGCGGCGTGACACGGCGCCCTCGCCTCCGTCGGCGTCTCGCGGCTGCTTTCTTGCTGTGCGGTCAGAAACGAGCAGCGCGGCTAATTAGAATCATGTTCCCACAGTCCATTAGCGCCACAAATGTCCATTTGTCAAACCTCTGTCTGACACACACACACACACACACACACACAGACACACACACAGACACACACACACACACACACACACACACACACACACACACACACACACTGCACTTCGGCACCGCCGCTCCAATTACAGAGAGGTTTTGGCTATTAGACACCCACAGACCACACAGGCGGGCACTGAACTACAGACACACACATATACACACACACACACACACACACACACACACACACACACACACACACAGGAGCCTCTGCAGGCTGTGGGTGATGCATCAAGCGCCGCGCTCTCCTGCAGCCTTTCTCCACGGCGTCCTCACACGAGTCTGACCGACACGCGGGAAGATGCTCTGCGGTCAGACGGCGCTCGGCATCGTCGCCATGGCAACGGGGCTCCGCGCCCGAGCCCCGGTGAAGGTCGACGGCGGAGGGTTCAGAGTCTGTTGGCGTTCTGGCGTCACGCGCGGAGACGCGTCCAAGTCTAACCGGTCACCACAGGGACCTCCGGCGCCACCGATGGCTCCTCCCCCTCTCCGCTTTTCCCATCCAGGCTCGTTCTGTTCGTCTGATTTTTCACCCTTTGATCTGTTTCCTGCGGCGGCCTCTTCCGCCGCCGCCGCCGCCGCCGCCGCCCAGCCGGTCTCGCTCACCCGCCCGCACGGCGCCCGCCCCCCGTCTCCGCGCTGCCCCCGGTGGCGACGGATTAGTTCAGCAGCAGCTGCCTGAGAGCGAGTCAGCCGAGACTCGGCTTTAAGAGTGTTCCGGGTCATTTGGTGGCGCCGCGTCCCCGAGGCGCCGCTCCGCCTCCTTTACCTTTTATGGCTGGCGAGCGACGCCGCGACGCTGCTGGCGCGAAACGCCAGCTCGGAATGAGCCCCTCTCACACACCGCAAACACACACACACACACACACACACACACCACTCACACACACAGAAAAACACACACACGCACAGAAACACACGCATGCACAGACACACACACGCACAAACACACACGCACAAACACACACGCAAACACACACACACGCACAGACACACAGAAAAACACACGCACACACACAGAAAAACACACACACGCACACAAACACACGCATGCACAGACACACACACAAACACACACACGCACAGACACACACACACACAAACACACACACATGCACAGACACACACACGCACAAACACACACACAAACACACACGCAAACACACACACACGCACAGACACACACAAAAACACACGCACACACACAGAAAAACACACACACGCACACAAACACACACACGCACAGACACACACAAACAAAAACACACACGCACAGACACACACACAAACACACGCACACACACAGACACACGCACAAACACACACACACAGGCACACACACACACGCACAGACACACACAGACACGCGCACACAAACAGACACACACGCACACATACACACACGCACAGACACAAACACACACACACACAGACACACACACAAGCACAAACAGACACACACGCGCACACACACACGCACAGACACACGCGCACAGACATAGACACACACTGACACACACTGACACAAATTCACACAGACACACACGCGCACAGACACAGAAACACACACACACACACACACACACACACACACACACTGTACTGTGTTGGTGATGGTAGAGGAACCAGAAGGTTCTCTGTACTGTGTCGTAACATGCTTGTTGTTCTGCTGTTTCACACGGTGACTTTTCGGCAGATTGGCGTCCAGCGCCGCCGTTTGCCCTCTGAGCCGGTGGCGAGCGGCTGTGCCGTGCGTGACTTTTATCAGGATGCTAATCGGTGGCGCGACGCGGCCACCGCCGCCGCCGCGACCTTCACCGTTCATTCTCCTCACGTGCAGCCGGCTTGTTTCAGCGAGCGGCAGAGCGGATTAGACCAGGAAATGCGCCGGTAATAGCCGGCGGTATGCAGGGCTAGACACTTGGCATTCTGCGGCGCGGGCGGAGCCGCGGCGTGCTGCGTGCGCGCGGCGAGTTCCTGGGAAGGGAAATAAAAGCCGGGGAGAGATTTGCTTTAAGAACAATTAAGAGTGACGAGACGAGAAGAGACGTCCGAGTCGGAGCGGGTCAGCCGAGGGCGGCGGCGGCGGCGGCGGGCGGCGGGGGGACGGTTCGAAGGAAAGTTCTGCGCACGCCGCACGGACAGGCGGAGCCACGAGACGCTTCGCTGCCGGCTGACGTTTGCTGCTGCAAATGTGACGAGTCGACTCCAATTCGGGCGCGTGTGTGAGTTCGAACGCGTCGCGAACGCCGCGAAGGTCACACACAGCAGGCCGTGGTTCTTCAGTGAGGTGTCGACAATCTGGTGTTCACAGCTTTTCTAGAGGTACCAGCAGCACCTTTCGCAACCCAACGAGCAGAGGAAAGCCGCCGAGTCCTCCTGACGTCTGCTTGCAATCGTAGCTCGGCCTCGCTCTGCTCCTGCTATCTCTAGAACAGCTCCGTACGTCGTGGATGATGAACAAGGGCTCAGATGTCCATCGGGGTCAGCGATTGAAGTGTTCGCAGCTCTTCCGGAGGTAGAACAGAGGATTTCGTGGCGTCAAGATGCGTCCTGAAGCCACGCCTCCTTTTTTTCTCTCCGCGCTCTCACCTATTTTGTCCTCCGTCCTCGGCAGATCTCCCTGGACGCCCGGAGGATCCGCCTGATGCGTCTCCCGGAGGGGAAGGCCTCGGCCAGCTCGCCGTCCTCGGGGACCCGCCAGACCGTCTACGAGGTCTGCGTCTGTCCCAACGGGAGGCTCTTCCTGTCGCAGGCCGGCACCGGCTCCACCTGCCAGATCAGCAACAACGTCTGCCTCTAGGACCCCACGGACACCCGCCCCCCCCCCTCCCCCCCACCCCAACCCCGCCCCAGAGGAGGCGGGGCCAGACAGCCGCCGCCGTACGGACTGGAACGCTGACAGGAAGCTTGCCAGAGCTGACGGACACACACACAAAAACACACACACACACACGGACACTCCGGCTCGCCAAGCCTTCGGATCTCAACTCGTTGGAAGGTGCCAAATTCTCGACATATCTTCGTTTTGTACGCGAGGGGCGTCTGCCAGGGTTCGCAGAGCGACCTTTGACCTTTTACCAGCAGGACGCAACGTTCTGAGGCGTCGCCGCCCAAACGTGTCGTTTAACCGTGGAGGAAAGACGCGTTTTAACAAGTTTTTAAATACCGCTCGGCTCGGAAAAAACGACCTTCGGCGGCGCCGCGGCGGGATCATGTGACGCCGACGGCCTCTGACGGAGGTCGGTGTTTGTATCGTTGCGGCGCGATCGGACCGCCGCAGCCACCACCTTTTTAACACACACACACACACACACACACACACACACACACACACACACACACACATTTGTTTCTTAAGCTTTTCCACTCGTACCTCCTCATTTCTACTCAACTCTACTCGTTTTTTGGGGTTTTCCATTGAGTTCCTGGGTACTTTTTTTTTTAGCACCTACCTAAAGTGACATCACCGGATTGAAGGCCACTGATTGGCCGTGGTGGACTGAGCGGCAGGCACACCTTTCGCCTCGATGTCCCAGTGTTGCTGCTTTCTGTTTGCGTTGCGTTCACATGCCGTCGGGCCACTTTCAGGTCACTCGTGGCCCCGCCCACATTTCGGAGGTACTCACCTGTAACGGAAAAGGGCCGAGTGGAGTGGAGACGAGAAGGTGCCGAGCAAAAGCAGCTTCTGACTTGGTTCCTTCCTGGAGAGCGTCTCGGTACCAGAACCAACCCGTGGACACACCAAACCACGCCCCCCCGCCCCCAAACTCCCACCACGGCGCCGATGTTTCACGTTCCCGCCCCTCGGCTAGACCCGCCGGCACGCCGAAGGCACCAAACGTTGGCGGCGAACACGAGGTTTCGGGCGCCGGACGGTTCCCCTCTGTCGTGACGGCGCGTTGGCGGTCTGAGGTTCGACCGGGAGAACGCCGTCAAGAAAAATCTGACTGTGGCGTCGTGTCCGTGTCCGCAGGAGCCCCCTGGTGGCCGTTTGAGGTACAAACTGGAACCTCGAGGCTTCATCAGCCTGTGGTGCATTAGCACCCGGTAGCTCACCATTATCGTGTAGCCACAGGTCAGCTAATGCTGAGGTCATCAGCTTTGGCAGCCAAAGCGGTAGTGAACGTTCGTGTCTCCGGTGACGCCGATTCGTCCCCTTCATTTCCCTCTTTACTGCCGCGACGCGTCGACAGGCTGATCATCAGCATTAGTTTTCTCCCCCTTTCGAGCGTCCGGTTTGAGCACGACGTCACGGCGCCCCCCGCTGGATCGTCGCGGTGGCGTTTTGTGTTTTTCTCCGACCTGTCGCGGTTTCCTGCACAAACGCGATACGCGTCCGTCACACCGCCGCAGACGGCAACCGCGAACGTGGCGTCGGCGCCGCCGCCGCCGCCGCCGACCCGCTTCTCACACTGGGACTTTTAACTACAAACGGACAAAGAGGTTCTCGCGGCGTGACGCCAGCGCCTGTGGGAGGAGGGACTGTGCCTGTGCCTTACGTCCATCGCCATGGCAACAAGAAGCACATCACACAGACTTGGTTTGGCATCAGCGAGCAGCAGTTTGTTTTCCGTTCATCCAACCAACCAACCAACCAACCAACCAACCCACCAACTCACCCGCCCAACTGCTCCTTCTGTGCGAATGCAAAGACCTTCGGCCGCCACCGGACCGCAGCGCCCCCTGCTGTCAGCGCCTGACTCTCCCGAAAACGCAGCTTCTTCTGTTGATTCTCTGCGCGACCTTTGACCTTGTTTTCGGCTTCGTTTGCCGTGACCCCGTGATGCAGCGCCAACTGATCGGAACCTCCGATGTTTCCGACCGCTCGGTCGCCACCCGACGAGTGTTTTCACGTCCACGTGTGTGTGTGTGTGTGCGCGCGTGTGTGTGTGTGTTCCAGAGTCAGGCGCTCCATCCCTCCTTTCACTTTTCTGTCTATTTCAAAGACTTTGGCTCACATCTCACCTCAGACGGAACCCGATGCGTTTGGTTTTTTTGACACGAACGACACGAGAGAAAACTAGTTTTTTTATACGGTCGAACATGTAAATAATAATAATGTACACAAACTGCGAAAAGGAGAAAAAAAAACCTTTTTTATAACGAACATCGGTCTGTGTTTTTATACTCACACTGCAAAAAAAACAGCAGGTTGTTTCAGTCGGCATGTACAGAAACGAGACACGACGCGAGCTGCTTCTGGTTTCCTCATCTCCTCCTGCTCCTCCTCCTCCTCCTTCCTCCCCCTCCGCCTCCTCTTCCTTCCCTCCTCCTGCTCCTCCTCCTCCTCCTTCCTCACCCTCCTCCTCCTCCTCCTCCTCTTCCTCCTCCTGCTCCTCCTCCTGCTCTTCTTCCTCCTCCTCCTCCTCCTCCTCTTCCTCCCCCCCTCCTCTTCCTCCTCCTGCTCCTCCTCCTGCTCTTCTTCC